>QYTT01083546.1:12380-24137 GCA_006980735.1 Dasypogon diadema
TTTAATCGAGTAGTTAAGGTATTTTATTCGTGTGGAAGTTTTGTATTGCCTCAAAATACTTAAAATACTGTGAGTATATCGGAATAAAATTTGTGTTTAAATTTTAACTCATCTTCGTCATCAACTAAGCAGCTGATTTCGACATTTCGAAAGACTTCGAAAACTTATTAGGGTGCGTTGATAAACAAAAATATATGCATTTAAGTTCAGTTGATGAATAAGGTAGTTTTGTTTAAATTTCTGGGTGACTTTAATTCAAATTTTGTCTAATATCGATATTAGTTTAGTTGATGCATACGGCCCTAATAGTTATGAAATCCAGGATGTTTCAAATTTTAATATTTCCAAAGATAATTGTCGTTAAAAATGGCGTCTTTATGAAAGAAATACTCTTCCGCACAGACTGCAGGCCTACACCTTAGCCAGCTCGGCCACCGGGGCAAGGATGACTATTACCTAAGCTCAGGGGATAACTCTATGATGCATACAACACAGCTTAGGTGTATGGAAATTTTTGAAGAGGACGAAATTAGAAATTTTAACCTGACAAATGTCGCAAGTAATCCACAACTTTAGCATGAGATTTTACTGTACAACATCCCAAAGCTACTGGGACATTTCTTGTCAGTAGATTTGCCTCAATCAATGGTACCCAAATAAATCACCATTCCTTTTACACCAGTTGATCCCGTGCCCACAGAGGAGAAAATTTCCAGAGCTGCGTCTCAAGGCGCTCGACTACCAGCTTGGATAAAGTATTTGTTCATTTCATTGTTCTGAAACCCTTAACTATTTTAGTTATTTTTCTTGGCTTAGTGAAAAAATTTTAAAAGAACTCCCTGATGGTTATTAAAGCGTAATTGTAGGTAACTTACGAATAAGAAGTACAAATAACACAAATAAGACCACTTCCTAGCTGCCTAATTGATAGGAAATTGTTTCACACAGGTTTAGGGATGTTTTTTCTTTGTTAGGATAATTTTATTCCAATTTATATTTTCTTTTTGTTTTATAAGCTGTCCAAGGGTATTTTCTTACAGGAGTATATAAATATTTGGAAACATATTACGGATGTACTGTTTAAAAGTAAAAGTTAGTCACTCAAGATTCCGATTTTTTATTAGATAATCTGAATTCTACGTGACCAAAACTTCCTAGATATTCTACCCTGACGGCAGCATGAACTCACAACAAAATTTTTTAATAAAATTTTATTCAATGGATTGGAATTTAAATAAATATATTCAAGAGGTATTTGAATCAAAGAGCAAAGTGCTTATTCTCATTTCAATGTAATTTCAATAAATTTCATCCCTTTACAACACAAGTAGAAATGCATTTTTCGACCACAAAGCAGCCTATACAACGGATTCTATTTAATTACACTAGTTAACCATAATTTTAAACCAACAGCAATATACTTATGATACCACATGCATGCGAACATAACTACAAAATTATGTAATAACTTGAAATAACTCCGAATAGAAATTTGCATGTTGATTTTGTAATATAATCCAAAAGTGTACAGATAAAGTTTTGGTTTTTCATTCCCGAACCAATGATTGGAGCGTCATAATTCTAAATCACTAAAAGCATTTGTAATAAAAGCAACCAAAACGGATGCAATAAGAGGAATTCATAAATGTTTTAATTAGCGAAAAAGAATTAACCAGTAAAAAAATGTATTTTGGTTTTCATATGCGTCATTTTGATGCACTATAAACCACTCAGCTTATCAGTCAGTTATTCTCTGGTTTTAAATGACCAACTCAAAGCCAAATAGAAAATTCAATTAATTTTCCTGGTCCGTAATGGTTGGAATGCTTCTATTAAAAGCTAACAAATTGGATTATGTTAATTGAAATTTTTAAAACTTGCTTAAAAGAAGGATTTTTAAAATAATTGAAGTTGAATAAGTAATCTGCAAAAGTTCATTTGTATCGTACACGCACGTCTTTGTGTTAACCCCCTGGAATGTAATATAAGGAATCCACCCTCATATCTTTAGAAATGCTTCAGTAAACAAGTTAACATATTAAGTAGAACAAGGTTCTGTGTAAACATCCCTATGCCATGCCGGATGCAATTGAAGTACATAGTTGAGACTTTACATGTATTTAAATATCTCAGCCAACATCCATTTAAATCCTTTGCATATATTTCTGTCGAATAACTCATTCTATCTATTTAGAGAGCTTCAAAGATTTCATGTGGGAGTACATTCAACTATTTAGTCGCATTAGCTTCGGGACTACTTAAGATTTCATTAGTTAGTTGCCTTTCTTATCCCATTTTGCTGTAATTAATTCCAAAGGAGAGGCAATAGAAAGTTCTATCAAAATTCACAAATACCCATTTTGTGTGGATATGGTGTTGTAAAATATTATTTGTAGGTAAATTATAAATGTCAGCAAACAAGTGGCTATATGTATTGTAAAATTTGAAACTAGTTTGCGAGATATTTGGCAAGTATTTTATGGAATGCCAATTCATTTATAGTTGAAAAAGCTCTCAAAACTCTCTGAGAACATAAACATAGAATTATATTTTGAGTGATTCGAATTTTCAGTGTTTTCTGCTACACTGACGAAGAAAATCGTGCAGCCTGAATCCCTGAATTACTACAACTTGTGATGCAGGGAACTTCTCTGATTATTATAGAAAACTGTAGCTCATAATAAATGTTTTTTCTTTCTTAGGATCAACACTTGCGAATTATATCCTACATCAGATCTACACGCCATTCATTATATGCTTTCTATAAAGTTACTCAAAGGGAAGCTTGATCTTAACAACGGCCTCGCCGAAACGAAAATCATTTTACTCTACGTAATGGGAATATATCGCTTGTAGAGTTTGTTGCCGCGATCATGCCGCGTATATATTAAAAGGAGGAAAAGGAATTGGGGAAGGAAGGAAAAAGGAGGGCTAAGGAACAAGAGGGGGAATCTGGAAAAGGAATGACAGCTTTACTGCGATTTTTTTAAAGTATCCTCAGGGAACAACCCTATAATTCACAGCACTGCTTAAGCGAAGGGAATTTTAGGGAAGAGGAAATAGGGAAATTTTAACCTGACAAATGTTTCAAGTAAGCCACAATTTTTTGGCATGAAATTGTTACTTTGCAACATTACGGTGAATCTCCGAGGACTATTCTCATCAGTAGAATTGCTTCACCGACTGATACCCAAATAAATCTCTGCGCCCTTTGCAGGAGTCGTTTCCACGCTTACAGAGAGGAAACTCCACAAAAGTGCGCCTCAACCTGCTCGACCAGCTTTTTTACTTGTAACAAGTCATGCCATGGCCACCAATTAGGAATCATCCTGAATATATGCGTACAACCATATCGAAGTTAATTTCCATATACGCCACCCTTCTTGGCTATTGCAGGGAAATTAATTATTTTCAAATATAAATTTGATAATTTGCATGTAGTATTCTCTTTGAACTGAGTGAAATTTTAAATTAAAAGGTTTTTCAAAGAAAACAAATTTGTCGTGCCGTTTACTGAACACAAACTCATTTCCTTCAATATTTCTTTCGTTAGGTACTAAGATTCCATAAAAACATTTTCGTCATACTTTGTATTTTACTACTTTTTTCCTGTTTTCAAGAGGATGTGCATGATCCTATAATGCATCCCCTTGTTCCTTTGAATGCTTTCACTTCCTTCACGGTAATACTTTCATCTCCTGCAACGAAAGAATCTATTACAAAGAGATCCCCGTGCCACGTACATAAGTTTGCAATAAGAATTCCTTCACCTAATGGAAGGTAAGTGCAGAGTAGTTTCAGCTCATGTTCCATACATTATTTTTCATCAGTACAATTTCTTTAAACTGGAGTAGACATTTAAGTTCAAAATAAATTCCTGTTGATATTTTCATTGATGAGATGCTTAAACATTTCTATGTTTAGAACTATGTACAATATTTTATCGAAAAAATATGTATCTATAACAAACTGTTTTCAAGGTACATTTGCCTGAATGCAATTTTTACGTACGCTGTGAATACATTTTTAATAGCAATTGCTAGACGAGAGCAATTTTCTTTAAAATCTCAACACGCTTCAATATTTTCCACTTCAACCACTACTTCCATGTTATGTTGCGTTTCTTTTCTTCTTAGCAAATTTTTTATCATATCGAAATATCGCACTTCCAAACTATAAACAATTCTAGCAAATAAAACCTTGAATCTAACCAACTGAATTTCCATTGATGGCATACATTGTGCAAAATCAATGCTTTTAAATCCTTGGGTAAGTTGTACTCGAATACTGCCATGGAATATTAATTTCGATATTTTAAATTGAAAATCTTCGATTCGAACACCAAAAAATATGAATGCTATTGTAAACCCTCTTAAACCAATGGCTTTAAGTTTTCATTTTCATATCTAAATTCTTATTGAATTTTTTTATTTATTCGCTAGATTATTACTCTCATCGCAACTCAAACTTTTTCTTTTATTTTCAACTAAAAAGTAAAATCCAACTAAGATTGAGATTCTTGAACTTCAAAATCAAAATCTGTGATAGTAAAAAACACTATTAAAATTGTACTTACAACAAAATACCTAATAAGTTAAAATAGCTTTTCACTGTATTTTAAACTAGGATACTAAGGATCACAAATTGGGTCTTAAATGTTTTTGACTCAAGAAAATGCCTACAAACTTCATATAAAAATGTTAGAAACTGATAAGCTCCAGACACGACTCAGTATCGACTTGAAAAAGATATGGTATTGTACAGATTTAGCACCCTAAACTCAATTTTCTGCAAATCAAATACAACTTTTTGCAAATCAAATTCACCCTTCTGCAACGTCACGTTTTTCTACAAAAGTATTTTATTTTTCTTAACCCTTTGCAGAAGGTGTCAAGTCTAATGCCAATTAATTATTAAGAAATTCAAAATTTCTCTTACTACAAAGATATACATCAAATATTTTCTTAATAATAGTTACCATTAAATATGCAATGTGTGGAATTTATAATTAGATACATAGTGTAAGTTGCAATGCAGAACGGGTTAATTAAAACTACCGATTTTAATACTAAAATTCATGTATTAAAAGGTATACGACATTACCGTGTAGCCTCAGCTAAAACTCGGATATAATAACCCGCCATTCTCAATCATGGTTACCAACCTACGCAAGCATTCTTATAAGGCGGCGTTTACATCCATATCGTTACATATTACACCTCCTTTCTTAACTAGATACATACAAGGCAGTATACTCTAAAACGGCGAGTTTAATCAAGTGTGTTTCACTTGAACGTAGTATGTTATCTCCTTTTTTCGAAATTATGAAATAAACTTTAACTTATGTTAACATTTGATTTTCTTACAAATACTTGAAATACTATGATAACATTTTTGTTACAGCTTCTTTTAATATAGTTACAGAAATTTAATGGAAAATGCCTAATACTTGCTTGTTTAAATACGAAGTTTCTTATTAAACAAAATTTTATTTATATGGCCAGATTCTGATTGCTACCAGTAACTTCTTGGACCAAGTATTTTGACTACTATAACCTTTTTTAGCCTTTATTACGACTATAATCAAGAATCCAAACTTTACTGTTTATCGCTACTTTTCGTGCATTCTTTCCCCTAAAATATGATATTTGCTTCCTTTGCTCGTTTATAATATTTTTCTTAATCAAGTCCAATCTCGTTGTCGCATTTTCCCAAACACTCTTTAATTGTGTAATGCACTGCATTTCCGTACCCTAGTAAAAGATTCGTCAATACGAAATTAGTATCTTATAAATAAAATTGTCACCTAACTTTGCGACAAAATTTAAATAATTATCCATATCTGTATTTAATTCGAATTCAATATTATTTATTGGAAGCCTTAACCCTTGTATCAAACCCTTGTTGCAACACCTTCTAACGAAACCCTTGGTACACCTGTACCAGTGCTGAAAACAGAACATTTTTTGTAGTTTTTTCGTGTATATAAGTAAGGATTTTATAAAATTGTGTGTATGTAAACCAGGTAAGACGATTTGTTCAAAGCTACAGTTTAGCTACTGCTTAATCCCTCAATTTCTATATCGCATTCTGATTCAATAACAGATGCCTCCTCTTCTTCCGGTCGATAATTTGAATCTTCACCATCACCGTGAGTTTCCATCTCACTCGATGAATGCGGTTACTCTGATTGCGGCAGTGGATTGACTGTTAAAACCATCGACTCCATCATTGCCAACGAGCTCAGTAATACGCTGTTGTAAACTCCTCCTTTCTTCTTCATGGACAGAATCATGTCGATTAAGAATTTCCAGTTCAACTGCATCAATAGTATCAATGGCAACAAAATTTTTATTGAAAACAGAAATACAAATCCTAAACAAAATTAAAAAATATATAGAATACAAAAACACAAGTACGATTTTTTATAGCGCCATAAATAACTTACCGCAGCAAAAACTATGTTGTACTAAATATCAAGATCACAAAAACCACAATTCACTTCAACTAAAAGCATTGACGATATTTTCTACGCTCTCCAACTAATAACTAAATCCGACTTATACATTTCCTATCGTCATTTTCTGGAAAACCCCAAAAGTGTTCAAAAAAAGTATGCTGTGAATGTATTGGTACACCTGTACCAAGGGTTTCGTTGGCGTATGATATTTGCTTTAGCCACGCCCAACCACACGCATATATATTTTTTGTGTTTTCGATTTACAATACATTGATAGAGGATATCATAAGTTTTCAGCCCACTAGGCCAACAACTTCCATCAAATAGATCCGTTCAAAATTTGATTTGGTACACCTGTACCAAGGGTTTGACATAAGGGTTAAGGTGCAGTTCTCTACATTGTCACTGGACTTGGTATATTCAATTGAATATTAAAGCCAGCTAAAAAGTAAGCTCATCTTTGTATACGAATTGTCGCTAAAATCGGAATACCCCTTGTTTCTTCGTAAAGTATCATTAATAGTTTATCGTCGGTGCGTAATGTGAAATGGTTATCTAATAAATACTGTTGCAATTTAGTGACCCCTCAGTTTTTCTTAATCCATGTCTGCTAATCTTATGACCTAAATAAGTTATTTCATCACTAAAAAATTCACATTTTTCTTGTTCCAGTTTCAATCCCTCAGAGTCGAGTGTCTTGAATACCCTACGAAGTGTTTCAAAATGTTATGAAAAAATGATTTTTAATTAGAAAAATACGTTGATATTATGTACAGTGTATTCCATTCTGCTAAATACTAAAACATTCTACAGCACAATTCATGAACTGAAGTTGAATATGGGGGTGTTAAGTTCTTCGACTACATGCTCAGATTAGTATTGTTTCTTAGGGAAATGCGATCAGACTTTTTCCTTCCTTTTCGCTGCATCTTTAGGTAAATAACCATTTATTTATTTACCTAAGAATAACGTATAATTACTTATTGAAGTTTTGCATGGATAGAATATAATTTAAACACAAAACTTTATGTGTTTTCGACTTATACACTGGAATACATATATGGTGTATACTAGTAGAACCGGAACATTTCAACGTTTAAGATACTGTAAGAGTAATTCTTGTGGGAGTGGTATTTTAGAAGCTAGAGCAGACGAAAATACAATTTTTATCACTTCTTCATAAATCAGTGTAATCCGGTAGGGATTTCAAACCATTTACCCCCATAATTACCGCATCAACCAAACGAGCTCATGATTTGTAATTTCAAAGACAGATTTATGCATACAATAATACGTAAAAGAATTTCTCGTCTTTCTGTTTACCTCACTATCTGGCCTTACATTTTTCAAATTTTGCTCAGAGATGTTTTCTTTTTTCTTATATCTACATATAGTGGACAATCCCCACAGTCTTATACAAATCAGCGGATTTCCTTTGCATCACTAAATTCCTTCAAATTCCTTAATTCAGAACTGGCCAAGTATTCTTCTATTTGCACTTAACGTATTAAATTAAAAAATCTATAAAATTGTACACAGAAAATATCTGCATTCTAGTTAATTAACATACCTACTTCCTAAAAATCAAGGAGTAAATTTAAACACTTGCAATTAACGACATGGAAGTGCATTTTACAAGGTGATAAGCCTGCGACAGGAAAGTTTGGTCTACCAGAAAACAAAAAGCTACGCTTTAAAATTAAAAAGACACGTGGATTGAAAAGCAACCTTTTAGCCCTTGAATATTTCCATTAGAACTTCATGTTCGAATTTAAATTTGCTTAATAACATTTAAAATCAGAGAAAACTGAATGGAAAATTATCAATAAAAAAGAAAAGAGATCTTCAAAAAGTAAATCCCTTGATATTTTAAAACAAAACCAAAATATATAATCTTTAATAAAATATAGGAAATATAAAATTCGATGTAAAAACAAACTACAATAGTAATTATGTAATTAGATTTTAAACTGCCATTCAAAACAATATTAACTTGAATCTTGAGAGCAACAATTATATATTTATATGAAAGTGTGAAAAAATATCTTTTTTCAAACAAAAAAAAAGAAACCAAAGCGAACTCGAAAATACAAGTAAATTAAGAAAATTGACGATGAAATAGAAAGTTAACATTTATAATAAAATTAAAGAATTTATATAAAAAAATAAATAAAAAAATAAGTAATTATAGCCACGAAATAAAAAAAAAAACATTAGAATTTTATGGATTAGAGAGGTATTTTATCAAAATGTAAATAGTTAATGAGACGAAATATCGAGAAAACAGAAAAAAAACTAGGCGTTAAAATACGTTACACACATGTGCTATTAAGTTTTTGTAAATTTCATTGCGACAACTCGTTTCGTTTCTTAGAAGATTTAAACTGAATGACGAAATGATGTGAATGTTGGGCGTTCTATGAAAAGTGATGAAATGTTATATTATTTTGCATTAAATAGAAACAATAAAATTGTTATTGTTACCTTGTTTTCATTTGTATAACCTTTCTCCAACTATACTGTAAGCCTAATCATGTTTGGCATTTGGCAAAGTGCTGTGGTAAACGGTAAGCAAAATTTTAAACACCAATATACTTTGAAAAACGAAATAAAAAATCTAGAAAATTTGCTGGATTTATTTAATAAAATTTGCAATACAAAAAGAAACCAGTAGGAAATCTTGTATTCGATGTCTTGTATTTGAAGAATCCTTCAAAGAAATTTCTACAAAATGTAAGTGGTTACCATTGCAATGTGTTGTAAGCGATAGGGTAATTAGTAGAAGTCTAAACTATGTAAAACTGGATCAATTTACACCTTACCAATGTAATGTCTTGTAAGCGGTTGAGTAATAACTAAAAAAAAATTTAATAAATAAGCGGTGACACGTTTGGTCTTGCCAATTCTGCGAATAGAACAATTCACAGTTCATATACGAGCATTATTATTTATGTAAAGCTGGTCAGTTTTATTTTTTGTTTCGAACACGAAGCGAAACATCTTTTTAATATGAGTTACCTTTTGCTCCTGAACTAAGGTTTTTGTCTACATAGATAACCTACCTATAGATCTGCAATTGAAAATAGTACACCTTCCAAAGCACCCTACCTTTCACACATAAATTAAGGTGTTTCCAGTAAGGGAATTCGTAGGTATAACTATCCTAGGACATCAACGTGTTAATCAACACTGTAATAGACTAAGTAAGCGATTTCCCTTATGGAATCAACTTGGTAGTGAATACAAGTCTTACTGGGAAATTTATTTACCAAAAGAAACCGTTCATCCTCTTACCAACACACTGAACAAAAGAAAACAATGGAAGCGATATCGAGGCATCAGAAGTTTATAATACCTTGAAAACCTTAGAGGTCGATTGCTTTTTCTTGTATATTTTAATTATAAGATGATTAAAGATTACATTCTTCCAATATTATGATGAAATTCGATGTAGAAAATACTCTACAATAATAAAACCAAGGGGAATAAGAGTGTGCATGAGACGATTTAAATGTGCTTTTATTTAAACATAGTTTCTCAAAACGGCACGTGTGGCACATTAAGATTCGAAAAATTCCTCACCATGTTACGATTCAAAAGGACGTTTCTAATCAAGAACGAAAACTGGCTGGGGGGAGAATTGATTATTGAAAACCGATACATTTTTGTAGGAGAGAAAAACTGCCAACAACTTCTGCTGGAGTTGCATTTAAAAGGAGTCACCCTAAGAAACAAGTGTCCCAAGGACCAAATTGAGAAAAGTAAAAACTCTGATTGAATTCGCAAACCTAAATGAGCTGACACATGCCATTCAAGTTAGATTGAGAAAGTCAATCGAAATGGCATGTAGCCAAAGTATTGGGAGTGATTTCTTCTTGCAGAAAACTTACTAAGCCATACAAAAACATACGGTACATCGAAATATTCTCCTGAAAAAGTTTTAGCACTTATGACCTTTGCAAAATTAACAACCAATCAATATCAGGTGAAGCCACTTAAATGAAATGATGAAATGAAAACAAAATAATCACAGACTCGGTCTGTGAAATAAAATTACAAAAAATTGCTGATTTGAAAGATTTTTTTGTGTAATGTGAAGGTATTAAGCAATTATAGGAATCAAACGACTCTTACTGAGTTTAAGTGGGATTACGATAATATTGGGAGCCAGAACATTTTAGTACCCTATAACAATATAACAGAAATTCAAGAAAATTGGAGGTGGACCTCTCCTTATCTTTCTTTGTAAGCATTATTTTTCCTGTTTTAGAAACCATTTGTAATACAGAACTTATTTAAAACAGATGACTCATAATTAGGATGACATCATTTTCGGCGTATTTCTAAAATATAGTAAATCATGTTCTACTTAACAAAATTATAATACATTGCAGTGTATCACATCCTTCCAGTCTTTTCAATCCAAACCAATCAATTCTGATTCTGTACTTTAAATGAAATTACATAATCTGATTCAATCACTTCATGAGAAAGAAAATTTCCGCCCAGGTCCTAGTAAACACAATTGTCCAAGTTGAAATTGTCACTTTCAAGGAGTAAATCGGTTCAATAAAAGTCAAATAAAGGGAAATCCTGCTTTCAACCCTCTAACCCCCGAACTGTGGCTGAAAGATGCAACATTCTCTCTCATCTGTTCATCAGGGATTTGAGAGTCCAAAGTTAATCGGATTGATTGCCAACATAGTAACTTGATTTCACTGGGAACATTATCTGATCCTTTAACTTGGCTTTGATTTTACCAGGAAACTTGTACGGGATTTTTACTAGCTGGAATTGGAGAAGTTGTGGATGATGGTAACTCGAATTTTTTAGTGGTAGATAAAAGTACTTTTTTTTAGTTTATTATATAGAATTTTCTTTAGCAGTTCTATTTTTCAGATACTAATTCCATTCAAATTGAAGAGTTTTTCGAAAAGTTATATGCTAGAAAGGATATCGCTATTATTTTACTGGGATCTGATGTTGCCGCACGTTTAAAGAATATTTTAAAACAATCTAAAAAAATGCTGCCAGTAATTTTGGAAATTCCAACCAAATGTGAAATTTCTCAATTTGATAATAGTATCCGCCCAGACCAATAAAAGCACTTTTGTAGATACCTGGTAATATTTTATAAGAATGCCTTATTTTACGCGTATGCCAATTTAAGACGATATAATGTTCTGCTAATATATTTACTAAGAAATTTAAATATAATATCGGATATTAATTATATTGCTGTGAAAAATTTATGGAATAAATGTCATATAGGTACATCAAAATATAGTTTCGAAACT
>QYTT01083547.1:0-11888 GCA_006980735.1 Dasypogon diadema
TCTTAATATTCGTTATTCTTCAGACCATTACTTGAACATGAATCCCGGGTTTGGAATCCTTTCTATGCTGTCCATAGTGGACGTATCGATTCTGTTCGGCGTAAGTACAGCTCCTTAATGCTGACATTGACTCTGTGGGATTCCGGGGAAAGGTGGTCTTCAGGGTTAGTGATCACAATTTAAGAGGTGCCCCCTTTTGCATGTTAACTTTTCTAAGAACTAACTACGGTAAACATGAGTCTATTAACCTGTGATTTTTGTCTAGGTTTAACTTCGTTGGCTGTTTTTTTGTCCTGTATATCTCTCTCTCCGCTGAGAAGTACGCCTCCTGGGCTAGAAGGGAAAATAATAATAATAACAACATAATAATAATAAATACATTAGATTCTCATAGGTTTTATAAAACTTACTCAGAAATATGCTTGAAAAAGAAGGGACATCTTTAAAAGGACTGCATGTATATCATCAAAATATTGTGAAACAATTTGTGATGTTTTATAAGGGTAGTTACAAACGGCAGGGTTACTCCAATGATCTTGTAACAATTGCTCTGATCTCAATGCAGTTAAAAGTGTGGGGTTCTGCGATGCGCTCATAAGCTTAGGAGCTTTGACCATGGCTCTGTAGTCAGGAATTCTGTGCTACATTGACTTTCGAACTATCTGGTTTGGTGAGAAATATTATTATAAATAAAAGTCAGCAATATCTTTTCCGCAGAATCAACTGCGCTCGGCCCCAAAGAACTTGCACCCCGTCAGTGCTGCGGTTTCGCTATCGAATTAGTGACAATTTTGAGGAAAGGCTTTTTTTGCATCTTTAAAATAGATAAAACTTCAAATTTGTTCTTTTTATTTACTGTGTACGATTAGTTTCTCTTTCTTTTTCACGCTTTACTCTAAAAATAAACCTGTTAGCTAGCTATAAGCTTCCATGTCGGAATACTGAGCGGACAGCTTTGCAAACTTTTAGTATTCCTAAAATTCTCCACGAGTTTTACTTCATCTCGAAAACTAGGCATTTTTTTGTAAAGTCACTATAGTACTGATCAGGAGCTCTATGTGTATAGAAAAATCGAAAATGGATAGCAACAGATATGTAGCGAAGTTACATTTTAGCTACAAAAGTTCTCGGGATTCCAGCCTAGCCGCAGGCCGAATGTAGTAACAGTGAGTTGGCCGGTCTTTAAGGCCTAGGCCCCTTTATTGTTGGAGGCTCCAGCAGATCCCTTAAGAACTAACACAAACAAAAAAAGTTATTGCTTATGCTTTTATTAGCTTAAAACCTTAGTAAATTTCTAGATGCAACCCCCGAATTATAAAATTTTCTTAATGCGGCCTTCGACCTACCAAAAGTTGGATAGCCCTGTCATAGAGCATGCCTGGTAAGGGTCAACCCTGCTTGACGGTATCTGCCGTTGATGCTTAATCAGTGTCGGTGAAGATCCGTAGAGATCTGCGAGGATCGCGATAAGATTGGCAGGAACCCAACCTCATCGAGGGTAGTCAGAACTCATCAGTGAATTTATCAAAATCTCCGTATTAATATGCAGAGACCATGTCAATGAGATTTCAACTGTCAACCATTTGTTTGGTTATTGTCATTGGTGCTCCTATCGGGTATAAAGTGGAATTGTTTTAGACCACAAATAAATTATAATACTGTACAGAATTTAGCGTCGCTTATAAAAAGATAAATATCAGAGATACCCCCATAATAACAATTCATTAGAATTATTGTGGATATGCGGTTAATTCCAGCAAAGGTTAAGGTGATTTATTTTAATACCAAGGACTGAAGTAATTCTGCTGACGAAAATTGTGCTTGCGAATCAGAATGTCACACAGTAACTCTTCATACAAAAAAAAATTGATTAATTTGCAACCCTTGGCAGATTTAAAACAAATTTCAATATCCTCTTCCTGAAAATTTCATTCTGCCTACACTGCGGTATATGCTTGTTAGGTTTTTTCCTGACCTTAGGAAATCCTGGTTTAACTGAACCAATATGGATCCTAAGCGGGAATAAAAAAAACTCACATCCATAGATAGAAAGCTTTGACTGATCCTAAAAATAAACAATTTTTGCTAGTAAACAGTAAATTTTTAAACAATTTTTGATTGTAAACTCAACTAAAATTGGTAAGTCTTCCCTGTTTCTGATATTATTGTGCTGATGGCAACTTTAACACTCAAACCCCCCATATTTCCCATTTCTCTCCTATACATTATTATTATTATTATGACACAAGAAATATATTGGAACAATACTTTTGACTTACCCTGAGAAGGTATTTTGATTTAAAAATTGCCATCACTTCGAGCCGATTTCGGTAGATAAGGGAATATGGCCATAGAGAGTCGATCAAGCAAGAAGCTACCATAATATCTTTAGGTAATCCTGCCTCAAGGAGAATCGAAATTTATCGAAGTAAAAAAAAAGAGAAAACAAATCCGATTTAACAAATCCCGTTATGTTTCTGATAGGATTACACTAATTAAATCCAAAGAAAAGAAAATTCATGAAACAGCATCGAGGAAACATTTAATTCCCCGCAGCGTTGTCGGTATCAAGATGAGATTTCAGTTTGATTTTTACTCTCGAATGACAGGGGTAATTACATTGATGGGGTTGCACCCAACAACACTACAATTCAGGAATAGATGTTCTGTTTAAATAAGGAAAAAAAAGAACTGCTTCGGAGATAGTTAGATAGTACTGTACAAAGGAAAGATTCGCCTTAAGTCGTAAGAAAGTATGGGAATTTCATTTGTTGTCTAAAGCTTTTTAAGGATGAATAACATATCCTAGAATAGACATGTTACTATGCAGTAAATTGGAATGTATTTGTTTACATTATTGTGGACATCACGATTTCTGGAAAAAGGATGTGAGGGAGAGAATGCATAAATTTCCTACGACTTGCTGTTTACATATCTTTATTTTCTCAAAATGATAATTTCACTTCATGCCCACGATAACATAAATTGGGTCGATTTTGCATTAATTTGACAAGATGTATAATTTTTTTTGGCGAGAACGCTGGTATAATTCAATTCCTTCATTCTCATAGTTCGAGAAGAACATCCTTATGTAATTTCTGGTTGTAAATAGAATATCATATTAATAATTAACACGTTGGCTGCCGCAATTAGCATAAAAGCTTTCGTGAGAGAATTCCGTGTTAAAATGCCTTTGTCGTGAGAGAGCTTTTAAATGTCGGTCACCGGTGATCCCCACGGCAGTCGACGTGTTAACTAATGCGAACGTTAACTTTTTATGGCTTGTTTTAACTGGTATTCGCGACTGTTATGTAAATGAACAAAGAAACTAATGTGCAACCATAATTTTATTTGATTTTTTCATTCAACTTAACTAAAAAGCTATTTAGTACTTTCAACGCCCTACCTGTTTTTGTTTTTATTGCTTTTACTTTTATATTTCTATGCGTTAAAATGTTTCTATTTGCAAAGTTATACAGATTTTCGCTACAATCCACTAATTTATCTAATGGTAGCTCTCGGTTTGGACATTTATCAACGCAAAATTGAGAAATTAGGGTTAAATTTTCTTAAAATTATATTCCAAATAAAACTAATCAAAAAACGCAGGTATTAAATAAAGCTAGAGCATTTTATGGACGTGTAACCGTCTTTTTGCAACAATTTGGCGTCTTGAGCTAAATACGATATTGCCCTATCCTGCTGCATACTTAGATTAGTGCCTCTATAACTACTTCTCCATGCACATCTAGAGACCACACTAATTGCCACCAGACCGTAAAATTGATCTTCTAACGTCGAGCTTTACGAACCAGCAACAAATTCTTTATTAAATGTCATGTCAACAAGGTATAATATAGATTGGTTAGTTGAAAATTTTTAGATTTCTTAGAAGATATGGAAGGAGTGGTATTAAATGCGAGAGTAAACTTTAAATTTTAACATGACAATATTTCGAAGTCCTTTAGCTCGGAGGATATGCATTTTCGGACACTTGTTTATATAAAAGAAAAGTCTTATTTTGACGTCTACAAGATCTCTTACATACACCCTATATAGAAGAACAAGTGGTATAATGCAGAGTGATTAAAAGCAAGAACAGAGTCGTTTAGGTAAGACTTTTCCGTAAACATTATACTGAAATAGCAAAATATCCGTGAATGAGAATTAGCTAAAAAACTGTGCAATAAGACACGAAAAGAATACTATAAGACGTTCGGACAAATACTTTTACGCAACAAAGATGCTAAGGAATGGTGGGAAATAATTAGAGAGCTGAAGCAATATAAATTTATTTGCGGGAATAATATATCTATGACTAATTTTCTTAATTATTTTACGCAGTAGTTAAATCCTGGCTTAAAAAATGGCACGCCTACACATTTTGCTGAACCACTCATAGAAGATCAGTTGTTATATCAGACGATTACTGCTGTAGAATTGCAATTGGTTTATGTAAAGGTAAGAACCAGGTCTGGACCGCATACCAGCAGAATTTTTCGTGTTTAAAGAAATGCTAGCTCAAAAAAGGGTATAACTTTATATTTCAGCATACCTTGGTGCCTGAATCATTTAAGAAGGCTTAAATATACCCTTTATGTAAAAAAGGTGATGTCAACTAACCTTCTAACTACAGAGGGATCTCGCTTGAAGATACGGACTGTAAGCTTTTCACCAGAATTCAATTACATAGATTAAATAAATGGAATAACGTACTAAAGAAATGCCAGTCAGGAGTTCGCAAGAATTATTCGACCGTTGATAATATATTTAATTTGTACAACCCCTGTAGCAAATCAATGAATTGAAGAACATGATAATGAATAACTTCATCGAAGAATAACAGAAGTCACCAGCATCAATGACATAGTAATGCAAAGGGTAAGCTAACAAAAACTATTGATGACAAGATAATGCAGAAGGTATGGGAATACGTTCTGGTTCATCGTGTTTGTTTTCTAATTTTAACCGAAAGTTTTCATATACTAATGACAACAAATGAACAAAGTAGAACGGCAGTAAAAATTCAATATTTAAATGAAACTTTATTTTTATATTTACATTTCCATCGATGAATCACTGACAGAAAAATATACCGAAGAAAAATTCATGAATTTTCAATGACATCCCTGTATTAAAATTGATTAATATTGGGAATGTACAAAAATGTAATTTGTTCGTTACCTCATTAATGAAGTAATGAACACATTTCCTACTGGGACATTGTTAACCTGAAGTTTGAGATGAAGAAAAGGAAGGTGTATGGCTTCTTTGTTGATTTCAAAGCTGCTCTCGATTCAGTCGATAGTGACCCATTTTCTGTAAACTATTTAATATGGGGATTTCTAATAAATATGTAAAATATTTTAACAGAGCTATGTAAGGATACAAAATGGAAGTAAGCTGTAGGAATGGATAAAAACAAGGATGGGAATGAAGAAGGGGATTTAATTTATTTGCGATTTATCTAGAAGATAGTTTAAAAGAAAGAATTGATAAAGGAGGTATAACATGATATAGGTTTCTTAGCGGATAACCCTGTAAAGTTGCAGAGAATGATCAGTAGATTGGAAAAATACTGTGACAGATGGAATTTAACTTGAACTTGAATAAATCACAATTAATGGTTTTAGGAGCTGAAGACTAGTAAAGTGCGAAAATATAAGGCTAAACCAATTGAGGTTGTGAATACAAAGGAACTTCCGTAGGTCAAATCAAGCACATTTATGAGAGTTAGAGGAAATTCGAGTTGCAAGAAAAAGCTTTTCATTAAAGGATGAGGCTGCTGCCAGTGAACGAAATGCAAGTTAAGGAGAAATTTGAATTACAGAATTTCGACTTAGAAAAGTTCTACCATTGGACTGTCAAAATGGTTTCACTGTTCACACATGACAGCAGAAATGGCGACAAATTTTTTTCGCTTTTGTTGGGACACCCTGTACTTACGGTTTTAAGATTTTAATAAAGTACTGTCATTATTATTATTTATTAATATTGATTTGTCAGTTAAGGCGATCCTAATATTTCGATGGGCATGACAGTCTGGTATGGTGACCTTCGAAATTGCATCACTTCTTTGGATGGATAAAGGATGGATAAAGATTTATGGTCCAAATCACAGGACCTCGAAATTTCTCTTTACTGCCGTATCCATTTTCCGAGCAGAGATCCATGCTATAGAGCTTTTCACACATATGAACATCACCACATTGTATGTGATGCAAATATAAATATACTCTTGCACAGACAGTACATTCACATTGCACAGTTCAGTACATTCATACAAATTTCGACACAGAGGGTCGAAATTTGTATGAATGTACTGAATGCCCGCAAGTAACTAGTGCAATACAACAGAATTATCTTGCTGTAGATACCAAGGTACGAAGGTTTTAATGGAGACGAAACCGCAGCAGGCATGCAAAGGAGCCTACAGAATCAGCTTTTATGCAACCACACTCAAGGGTTCGTAGAGTCTCAACAGGTGAGAGGCAAATATCAAGGAGAAATACCTACTGGAGTAATCATTCAGGCCTGAGATAGGCGAGGAAGTTTGTTATCTATTCACAAAAGGTGATGAACTTATTACTTACATTTAGCAAGATTAACCTGTGGATCATTGGCTTCTTTACTGGACATTGTCCATTAAACTTCCATTTGAAAAAGTGTGTTTTGTTGAAAGTGTTCTGCCGTTTCGCTCTGTGAATGCGAAATTTTATATTGAGCTATATTAATACGTTTAATATCCAGTGAATGGCAGTAAATTAAACAGCTAGACTCGATCCAAAAAGATCTCTTTTCTTTTTTAAACCAATCTACCTGGAAAGAGGATATTAGCAATTGGCGATTCACACGCTTCTTCTTTTATTTAGAATGAGCCAAGGTATCACCCTCCAAAGGATTAGCGAGACATCCGATTTATAGGATTACTTTAACTACTGTACACATTCTGATTTAATAGGATGAAACCCATCGGTTCAACATTAAAATATTATACCTACGGGCAGCTGCCACCTATACAGATTGAAGTGAAAATGCTGGGAATTTTAATGAAAATCATTTCTGAAACATTCCAATCAGAGTCATTCTATTATTCAGTGCATTACACGGCCCATAACCAATTAGTTTTCATTCCAACCAAAAGTCCACTTTGACTAAACTGCAACTAAAATTTCCTGGTTAATTAATTGGTTAAAACCGGTTGGCTGGAATTATTCAATCTAGATACATTTTCCCCATAATAATCAGTATTCACTTTTCCATGTTTAGGTATGTACCTAATTAGAATTCTTGGCAGTGATCCTTCACATGAAAATGCGTAATTACATACATTCGTTTCGTTGTTAGATGAAATTCATGCCCAGCTAAATAGGCACCTGAAAGATTGTTGAATCCAAAAATACTTTTAATCAAAATTCGCCAAGGGATATATGCTAATAACTGCATTTTATAATTTAATATGTTTGAGTGCTTAATTAACACCTGCCGCAGCTATTCCCATGACTAATTAAAAAAGGATCATTGGAGGGTATTTGTTCGCACTCCTATTACGTGTCTGTTTATTTGTTTGAACGGTTTAATGTCACAGCAACAAACAGTCCATCTATGAATATCAATAAATTATACCAGCGGCCACAATTTCAACCGCAATAATATTAATTAAAATCAGAGAAATACCACACCTAAATTAAAGCAAAAGCGTTTAAAAATTGAAACGATAACAAATAGCCAAATTATTTAAGGAGTTTTTTAAAGGTATAGCTCAGAAGATCACCTTATGATACCACACGGTGAAGGGGAATTTTAGGGAAGAAGAGGTTGGGATATTTTAACCTGACAAATGTTGCAAGTAAGCCTCAGTTATTGGCATAACATTTTTACTCTGCAATATCCCAGTGGTTTCGCAAGTACAAAAGTAACTTATTCGAAGTTAGCGGTGGAATCCTTCATTTTCTTCTTGACTTCCGACATATTTTTTCAGGGTTCTTACCTCGATCCTAGATCGAAGCTCTTTAGGTTCTATTAGGGTTGGAACAATGTATTGTATGATGTGTGTATGTGTGTTATATGGATTATAAGACCTCCATTACTGTACGTAGCATCTACTTCTGGATAGAAAAAGTTTTAGACGCTGACGTATAGGACCCTTACGCCGACAGACCCAGTGCATAATCTTGGAAGCCTTAATCAAGGCATATCTTTTTCCTCCTCCTCCTCTATCTTCTTGAATACGTTTGATATGAGCCCAAAAATATCAGCCGGGGCAATGAAATGAATTCCTTTTTTAACGTTACAAAGGCAAAAATTACTGACTTGTCGAATAGAATTGCATCTATCGACTTTAGAGCTTTGCTCTGCAATACTCACATCAATGTGGACTTTAATATGTTTTAGGTTCAGATTTTCTAAGTGTTTACTTCCTGTGTTCCTTTTGAATGTCTGAGATTTCATTCTACCTCGCCTCCATGGTTCAACAGAGAGTTCAGGGCTTTGAAGAACAAGAAGAACAAACTCTGAAAGGCTTTTCTCAGGACTACAGACCCACATTACCATCGAAAGTTTGTGGAGTGCTTTAATGAGTTCAAGTCATACTCGTCCGCTCTATACGAGGAGTACAATACAAACATACGTGATAACGTATGCAGTGATACACGTGCCTTTTATAAATTTGTCAACATTAAGAGGAAGACTGACAATTATCCCAAATCTTTGTCACTTGATGGGCTCTGTAGCAGTGGCACAAATGACATCTGCAATATGTTTGCTACATTCTTCGAGCCTGCGCTTTGTTTCCCGATTTTGAACCGGATAATAATAATTTTGGGCACATTAACAGCCATCTACATGCGGTTCGCATATCTCGTTTGAAACTGATGAACTCATTATTACTTACATCAGCGGCCTGTCCTTTGACTTCACTTCGGGTCCTGATGGTATTCCCCCTGCGGTGATTAAGTCTTGCTCCGATGCTTTGGTCGTTCCTCTGTTTGTACTTTATTTGAGAAATCTCTCAGTAGCGGATGCTTTCGTAAACTATGGAAGGCTCCTTCAATATACCTATTCACAAGAAAGGTAATAGGAACGAGATTTCTGTTTACAGACCGATAGCAAAATTGTCCAGCATGGAGTCGGTAGTTCCCGCTCAGGTGTCTCCACAATGTTTGTGTCAAACAGGTCTTCCACAACCAATCTAGACCCCCAAGACAATACCTCGGTTTAGCAACAATGTACAAACTGATTATATTTATAAGAACTTTAGTAAACTGTCGCATTCGGTTATCTCGCTTAAATTACAGAAAAATGGATTTTTATTCTTGAGATGGATTTAGTCGAATCTGTCTGATAGATCGTATCAGGTGCTTTATCATGGCCTTCGGTTTAGAGTTGTAAAGGCCACTTCGGGGTGCCTCAGGGTAATCATCTTGGTCCTCTTATCCTTGTAATTGTCACTGGCGATATCATGCAACTGCAACGATATGAAAATTTTCTCCTGATGCTGGTGACTACGCTGCTCTTCAAGAGGTCTTGGATATTTTTTATTCCTGGTGTAGGAGGTCATATCGTTCTATAGGCGGCACAATACTGTCACTTACACATTTGCCACGAGCATCATACTTCGAGTACAAGCTGTTCTCGATCTTGGTGTGAAACTTGATCCAAAGCTTGAGCTCGTTTCTAATGTTAATTACGTGGTTTGGCTTTATTAGACGTTGATCCAGGGAGTTATCCAATCGTGAGGTTTCTTTGACATTATATAACTCGTTCGTCAGGCCACTGCTTGAACATGCATCTCAAGTGTAGAACCCCTTCTATACAGTGCATTGTTATAATCCGGATTCTTGCTCGGTACCTGAAAAGAAAGGCGGATTTTAAAGGGAGAACAAAATGTATTTGTTGTTACCTTATATGTCGTGTTCTTACTTTTCGTGTTCCCAACGTAGTCCATGATTCTGCAAAGAGTTTTTATTACTTTTAGATATTGGTGGAGAGAGATACTTACCTACGATTGGGTTCCAGCTCGGGATTTCGTAAACGGCAAGCAACATGTTCCTCCTTGATCAGGCACAGCCTTCTACCTTGCCGTTACCCATTGTTGATACAACACCGCTGAAATGTCCTGGAAACCTACGTACTCACGTCCTTGGATTGGATGTCCAATATGAGCTGAAATTTACCTGAAAGCAGTCAATTATATGATACTTACCCGATCACTGGCCGCAGATTGCTCAGAGTAATAAATATTTACTTGGGTTCTACTTACCTGTCTTTTCCAGTTGAAGAGAAACACAAAAGCTAGTTTAGGCAGAGTCCTACTTACTCTGGATGTCACCAGATTCGCCGTACCAAAGGATTTTCCTAAAAAGAAAATCAGATATATAAAACTTATTGCTTACACCAAACCAAATTAAAAGATAAAAAGTAGTTGGAAAATTTTTCCAGCGGAAAGAAGTATATTGCCGCAATCCTCATATCAAAATCTACGAGGAAATTTATAATATTAAATTTTGTTAAAACCCAGAAGTTTCGAAATTCCAGAAGTTTACACGAATAGGGACCGGAAGTTCAAATAGTGGCACTTTGGTTATATAAGCTTCGGTAGGTGAAGCGGACTCTCTCTATTTTGTCAAGTGCCGAGGAAAAAGTGTCGCAGTCTTGGAAAAAGTTGGAAAAAAAGAAATTTTGTAAAAAAAGTTTAAAAAAGAAAGTTTATTGGTGAAAGTGTTTTGGAGATCCCTAGAAGGCGGTGAATTGCGGAAAAGTAGATAAAGGAAACAGAAAGGACAAGAAGACGAAAGTAAAGAAAGCCGTGAGGAGTAAGGAGTTGGAGAGAATGGAGAAGTAAGGCGGCAGGAAGAACTTGGGGAAGGACCGGACCATCCAAGAGAACATAAGTATATTTTCCCTTTTGTTTATACTTTTCTTAAGAAGTTATTAAGTGAAAAAAACCTCGTTAACTTTGTGATCCCGCGTAGTTGGGGTGATTTTGCATTTTGAATTTCAAAGTTTCGGTAAAACTACGTGGCGCCCATCATAAATGCATCTAACCACCTAACCTGAGTTCCTTCTCCAGCGAATAGCCGGGGATACGCGCAGTGAAATTGGCGTGTAACAGCATATCGACCGTATTGAATCGGTTCAATGCAAATTCATTAGGTTTGCGCTTCGGGATTTACCGTGGGACGACCCCTTCCACCTTATTGGTAAGGTTCCACTGGAGCAATATTATTCACCAGCTCTTGAATGTTATATCGACTCTGTGGAACTCTGGGGTAGAGTGTCCTTTAGGACTAATGGCCGCTGCTTTAGAGGCGTCCCTCTTCTGTATATTAACTTATCCAAAGCTAACTACGGTAGGCATGACCCGCATGTGTATGGCAGTTAACCGCGTTGGGGAGCACTTTGATCTGGATATATCGAACGATGTACTTAAGATCCTTTTTCGTGTGGTTTTGTGATCTTTGACACATTAAACACTTTCCGTCTTGTCTTTTTGTTTCTTCGTTAGTTTAGTCCTATTATCGGTTTCTTGTCTGCTAACAATATTAACTAGTTTCCTTTTTCATCTGTCCTTTCAGTTGGTTAACCTTATTAACTATTTCTTGTCTGCATACTTGTCGGGAGACACGATCAATTGTAACAAAATTTGTGTTTTGTTTGCGTATCTATTAGCACACTCCTTGTGTGTTTAGACATTAGTCTAGTGCCATATCACTCTAGATATAACAAAAAGAATTTATGAAATCCCTGCAGATAAATGGCACTGGCTTGAAAGGGATTTCTTAAGAAAAAGTGCACCTTCCGTGGAGCATCTTCCCGGCAAACATACTCAAGGATGGATTTTTAAAAAAGGATTGCACTTTTATAACAAAGCTCTGCATATTGCGAAG
>QYTT01083548.1:11583-24103 GCA_006980735.1 Dasypogon diadema
CAAAAAATCATGTATGGGTCAAATTTAGTGATTGAAACTTGATTCACTTTCCGTTATCCAGTGGAGCTGAAATTTTGATGACAATATAATATAGTATATCTATTGTCGTTCTATATCCAATATAGCAAACGCCCCAAGCTGGCGGCTTACATTTTTCTTCACAACCCCATTGACGTGGATATCAAATGATCCACCAAAATATGATGAACTACCCAAGTCAAGGTGAGGACGATTATTTCGCACTGTACTTCTGGATAGAAGTCCATGATTACGAGCTGAAAATGCCTTGATTTGATGGTCCAGGGTGCTGGATGTAAGAATTCTCCTGCCTTCTGATGATGATGATCTCTCCGATTTGTACTTTTTGATGAAAATCGTCCTCGGTAATTGTTTACGTGGGGTTTTATATGAAATGGGATCTTTTGGGAAATGGTTTCAGTGATTACAATTTTGATCGAATGATCACATGCAGATGATATCGTTTTGCTGGTTGACGATCCTGCTAAACTACCAAAGATAATTTCTGTGAATTTATTAAAATCAAAGATTATTTTTTTTAGCATACATTAAAAGCGAATAAACAGAACGACAATTTACAGATTTATACCAAACTAAAATTCATTAAACTTAACACTACGGTTTCGCATAAAAATCTGTAAACGATCAGCTCAAAGTAAGTGGGGATTTCACGTAGTAGGAAATGGGAGCATTCTACACTACGGATTCGCATAAAAATCTGTAAACGATCAGTTCAAAGTAAGTGGGGATTTCACGCAGTAAGAAATGGGCGCATTCTAAGATGAATCTTGAAGATCTCCTAAGGGATGAATATGAACCACCAGAGACTTTTATCTCCTTCTTTCCTGATTTTTTACATTACCATGTCATTGGAGGATCCCTTTTGAAATTCATAGAGAGGGGTAGAGATGATACTGTGTAGTCTCTTGCATGGAATTTTAGGGAGATATAATAATTAAAAACATCTCAAACGGCGGCTTCAATTTTCCAAACTTAAACTCTGCTATACCTAAATTTATCCTCATCAGAAAGTTTTTACAAGTTCTGCCATTGAAACTTCATATCTTGGTGATGAAGGGTAAGTTCATGTCCACTATCGCTGATATTATCAGAAATGCTTTTCGAATGGTGGAAGGGTGGTGTAAGGAACAGGATCTCATTATTATCAGCGTGACCAAGAGAGAAACGAAAATCTTCACTAGGAAAATGAAGGTTCTGTGATTTGAGCCACTTATGCCCTTAGAATTTGAGATCAACGTATCTAAGTAGCCAAATACTTAAGTGTATACTTGGATTTGAGCGGGCGTTTTCCCACCAAACCTACATCATAAGAAAATCCCGGATCACGTAAAAAAATCAGGGAACTCATTATGGCTAAGGGCAGGATCAAAAGGTTTAGGATAACAGAAAGGTTTCGCAAGACCCTTATAATTGACGAATCACTCTCACGAAAGGGACCGTGGAATATTTTCATATTTACCGTGCAGAAATCTCTGAAGACTGCACCTCGGTTTATCAGGCAGAAATGTTGGCTCATAGGACTACTTGAGGGTGCGTCAGTCAGATACGAGGGGGTAAAATTCTCATTGCACTAGAGTATCAAACAGTGGTAAGATATATGTATTAATTCATTGGTAGCGAAAAAGTATATATGAACACCCAAGGTATATGCCTTGGAAAAAGAGATAACGCTTTGTTGGTTTAGAGGACATATAGGGATCGAGGAGGATGAAAAAGCCGAAACTTTAACAAAATGGGCGGCGGCTATGGAGTCTTAAGGCCCAAGGTGTATTCCGCTATTGAAGGGATATAGTAAAGGATTTTCGTTGGAATGGAAAGAAAAGTACTGTGGTTGGAGAGTTGATTTTTCTTCATACTGAGCACGAGAACTTTAGATATCACGTCAAAAGAATGGGGATCCTAGAGAATCGTACATCCAGATTGTGTCGACTGAGATGTCCAAGTTGACTGCCCGACTTTGGCGAGTAGGAGGAAGGTTGTCACCAAAAATCGCTTCATAAAAATACAAACTTAATTAATCCCAAATCAAATCTCGGTGTTGATTCCTATTTCAATGGAAATATTATAAGTTTCTCTTATTTTTGAGACATTTACCACTTTCAGTGAAATTGAACCAGACCGCCTATAAGTATGCAGTGATCACTAAATGTCTAATAACACGAAATTGATCGCGTAGAAAATGTTTGAAAATTAACTGAGTTTAGATTGGTATGATTTGAATATAAATATCTGAAAAAACGCAATAATAATAAAAAAAAGTAAAAATTCTTTCATGAACCTCTCATACTTTCAAATTATTCTCGGTTTGCACAGCTTCCGGTGCAAAGGAATGTTCCTCAGTATCAACTGTGCATATAAACGAGGCTAGAGTGAAAAGGTAACAACGTTTTTTTTTCATTCAACTTTCAAGCAATCCTTGGATGTTAATTTATTCTGAATTTTCTTTTCCAATAGAAAGTTTACTACTGAAAGTCCCCGTGTCTAAAAAAACAACAATCCTATTCGGCGTAATTAAGGCTAGAAAAGCGAATAAAATTTTAATTTCACGTCCAGTGTTTCTCAAGTGTTTCTCTACACCTTCGCTGACAACAAACTGAACGACAGGTAGATTAACACACATACAGATAGGGATTATACCCAGCTTAACATTTCTCAACATAAATCCAGCAAAAAAATTAAGAGAGCACCAAGTAGCAACTTAAATGACCGATTGGAGTCGCTCGTTTTTCTTGGTGTGTAGATATTTTCTTGTGAGTTCCCTTGGCCACATCGTCTTAAGACACGGAGTAACACTACCACACGAAGGAAGTACACCTTCTAGTCTTTCTTCTTCTCGCCGCAACAACTCAATTGGGTTGCAGTTTGTGCTGTGAGCACCAATTGGTATTTTTCTTGAGGCTGGCGTCATTTCAGGGTTTGTTAGATCGGGCTAGATGTTTCAGGTTACACGTTGTCGTCGCACTGTTCGAATTGGACTCAAAAGCGAAATTCCCTCTTGGCTGTAAAGTAAAGTTTCCGGAAGTGCTCCAAGCTTAAAGGTTTTAATAATAGTTAAAAAAGTGGAGGGTATTTGGAAAAAGTGAAGAGTACTCCTAAGGAGTTAGCCATCAGTTTCCGTTGTTGATTTTTTTTTACCTGAAAGCGCATACCAGAGGATCTCGTTCGTGCCTTTATGATCATTACATACACGCTCAAGGCTGATCAGTTTTAATTGTGGAATTTCATACGCGTACGGTTCAGTGACACGGTTAGCGCTTAAAAATCTCAAAGTATCCGTCTGTTCGTGATGAAGTAAATTTTGTGCCGTATACCTGTGCCGTAATTCTTGTACCTGATTGGAACAACAACCTGTTGCTGCCATATTACTTGAGTTGCCTTAGGATGTGTTAACAGTGCCTGAGTATTTTGGTGCACCCAGATCCTAACGCCGAAGTCAAGTCTGTGTGATCGATATTCGTGCAGCTTTGGAATTGCAAAATTGTGATCAAGGCCATGTGAAAAACAAAAATTTTTTCCCACCAGAAATACGTTTACTCCACGGAAATTGTCGTTGAACAAAGCACCTTTGGATATAATTGAACACAGGACAGAAATGGATATGATCGGATCTCCATCGAACCTGATTCAGATGCCCAACAATCATTTTCGAAATGACCCCCAGGTATTTGATAATTGCTTAAAAAAAAAATTGAGAGTAGTCAAGTAAGGTGTGATCCAACTAGTTTATCGGGATTTTTGCTAATTGCTCTCCGAGGAAAGTGAAATTTCCCACAAGATAAAAACTGCGTATCTGCTAAGAAAGCGTGTGCTATTTTCTGTTTACTTTTACTCTGTTTGGAAGGCGGTGGCCGCGGTAGGTACAAAATTACCTTATCTAAAAACCAGTAGCCAACGATTCGCAAATTCATTTTCGTCCGTCTCACCTGCCACCCTGCAACTTCATACCATCTCTTTTTGTTTGAAATCGTTTCTCTCCTTTAAATAATCAGGGCTGCATCTACTAAGCAGATTTTCTTCTCAGCACTTTTTGTTTTTCTCGGGTTAAGATTTTTCTTCCAAGGCGAAAACAGGTTTTCTGGACGTGGTGTTAGAGAAACCACAGTTCAGGTTTTTACAGTGGACTAAGAAATTGACGGTTTTTAGTCTATAATAATTGATGGTAAGCATGAAAGTTGACCATAGCACATCTTGATTTTAAGGTAATTAGTGCGTTCATTGACTGGATAACATTTCGTTTCACTTAAGTTCCCATAAAAATATCTTATGATGGTAATAACACTAATAACTAATATCTCAGATACTTTTTTGTTGTTAAAGTATCGACATCCTGTCCGGGGGACACAATCTATATGTGTTGTGAATGTGAAGAAATTTCCTTTTTTGACTAAACTTTAAACAGAAGAAGGACTATAACACAAAAGAGGAGTATTCAAAATAGATAATAGATATTCAGTCTGATTAAGATATTTTATTCTAGCTCTAAACTCGCCAAATGTTTTTTCCCAAGCTATCTTTTATAAGCTCTTGGTGCAGCTTGTTTTTTTTGTAGTGAATAAATTAATATTTTAAGATTTTGCTTATACATTCATTCATTCATTAAATCTGGCTTAATAACAAGTTTCCAACATGCATTAGGCAAACAAATGATCGTCGTCTACGTATGTGTTCTTCTACATCAAATGCACAGCATATAAGATAAAGAAATTTTTCTTTGAGAGGAGATACTATAATATTTCCTATAAAAATTAAAAAAATGTGAAGCAGTGCTTATGAAATTGGCTTAAAATCTTAACGAATCAAACAATATTATATTATAAATAAGGAGGCTAATCATGTACTATTCACTATATATTTCTTACTACTTTTTAAGTAATTCTGCCTTGGATTGATGTATTGATGATCTTTATTTTTGTCAATTCTACTTGTTTTACAGAAGAGATTTTTTCTGATTTCGTCAAGTCAAGCTTCTAAAGTCTTTCCAAATGGAAAATTTACGTTATATGTCTTATAAATTAAACATGAAAAGAAGCTATAATTGGTTTAGACCAATTATGTTATACCCCAGATGTAAGAAAGGAATGTAATAAGTATCCAATGTTGAATTTTGACATATTTGCAGCAAGCAGCAGGACAAAAAAGCTTTAAAAAATATTTATAATCGTTTGGTTTTTGAGGAATACTCCGATCAGTCTATTAAGATAATTTTTTATTAGTAGCCCAACGTTTCGAAGAGTTGTACCAGAGACTCTTCTTCAGGAGCTTTTTAGAGGAAATAACACGTTTTGTGCGGCCTCAGTCTCCTCGGAGACTGATATTTAAAAGCTTTCTCAGTTCAAATGCATTTTAACACGTAATTCTCCCACGAAAGCTCATATACTACTTGTTGTACTCAATGTGCTAATAGAACAACTTTTGTCTCAAACATTTTGTTGGATACCACAGATATCCAACATCTTTTGTTCAAAGGAACGGCTGTATATGGTCAGGTCAATACTTGTACCTCGAAACGATTTGAATGTGACTTCTGTGGTTACTGCTCCCAGTTCCAAGGGTGTCTTGATTACTGCGATCCCCTTGACTGCTGGTTTTGGTGTGACTCTTGTGGTCACTGGCGGGTGGAAGGATATGCTGCTTTCTGATGTACCCTTCGCTTCTGTTTCAGTTGTGACTCCTGTGGTCACTGGTAGCTCCAAAGGTATGTGGCTGCTACTGTACCTTTGGCTGCTACTGATGGCTCTGTTTCAAAGGTTCCCTCAGATGCTGCTGCTGCTGCCCCTGTTGTGAGAGTCTTCCCTGCTGCTTGGATGGCCAGATGATCATCGTGGAGAAGTTCGATGGCTGCTTGGTAGGATTTCTTCACCTGGTTAAAGAAATCTTCCTTGAAGTACTTGTGCTCTCTATTTCCTGTCAATGGGAGCTCTTCATGAGTGCTGCTGAATTGCTTCCAGTACATCCCGTGGTGTCCACTGATGTAGCTTTGATGTCTTCGCCTCTGTGGACCGTCCTTCTTATGCCCGGTCAATCATCTGACCTAGCTGCCATTATGTTTCCAAATAGTCATCCATGGTGGCTGGTTTCTTATTAAAACTCTTTAAGAGAAAGGTGCTCGAAGGACCAGAAATGTTCGGGAAGGAACGCCACTTGCAGACTCACAAGCGAAGGTTCGATGAAGTCTTGTTTCGTTCTTCCCGTAAAACTGGGCAACTTTATTGAAAATTCTGTTTTTATACAAAGTGAAAATTACAACTAAGCAAATTCTTGCGATCGCAATAAATTTTTCTCGTCAGCAATCAAACACCTGAACAAAATTTTCTTTGATTAATTCTTGTCTTTTGAATTGTTAGCAGTTTCAATTTGTGGAATTTGTACTGATTGCTAATAAGAATTACAGAATTATATATGAAATTTAACGCTAAAGAATTTGGATTGATAAGAATTACACAGAATTATAAAGAATTTGGATTAAGAATTGTACTTCTAGTACACAGATATTTTCAAAATTCTCGTTTCATATACAAGACTCCGTGAAAAGTATTATTGGCTATCTGAGAATATGTCCAGAAATCAATTAGAACTCAGAATAAAATAGAATACAGGGAATAGAGTAGAAGGAAAGCAATTTTTTATTTGATATGATATAGCTAAAGGTTTCATATGGCAACCCTATGAAAGAGTTGTTCAAATTGACCAATTTTCGAACTTTCAATTTTAATAGGTATTTATTTGCTAAATTTCAAGTCTCTATCTTAAAGCATTCTCGAGATAATGTGCGGACAGACAAACAGACAGATGGACCTCTGTTAAATGATCTCTTTTTTTCTCCCATTGATGGCAATACTTTTACATAATTATGCTAGAACAAAATGAAAAGCATACGAATACCGCGCAAACCACAATCGCTGTGTGGTGTCGCTGTAAGTGTCGAATTGTAATACAAAATATAACCAAATTACCATATAAGATGAACTCGACACACCAAATTGGAATTCCGCAGGACTCATAAAGCGGCTACGCATATCTACCACCATAAAAAGGGAGAAATGTTGAAGGTGCAGGCGATGGGGGTGGAAGTGATAGGTCAAGGGAGTAATATCAAAATCTCTAAGGCCCTGGCTACATTGGAGCCGAACAGGACCAGAACGGACCGCACCAATTTGGACCAAAGCCGGCCGGACAGGAATGTCGCTACATTGCTGCCGAATAAAACCGGATCCGTCCGAGATCTTATGTGTTGACACCAGTGATGTAAAGTTATTTAAACTTACTCCAGTGTGTAACTTTCTGTCAGAGTTCTTACAATCGCCCACTCCCTGCACATTCTTTTATAGTGAACTAAGTTGAACTCTCGTTTCAGTTTCCGGGCGGAAAAATCAAAACAACTTGGTTAGAAACTATCCTGCCCGGTTTGGTCCGGTCTGGTCTGCCCGAAATATAGCCACACTAATAACATTATATGCGTTTGTTCTCCCCGGTCCGGTTTGATGCGGTGCGGTCTGATCCTGTTCGACTTCAATGTAGCCACTGCCTTAGGTTTCTTGGGTATAGCGTACAATCTAGCCCCAGACTTTGTCTTGCAGAAATGTAAAACGTTATCGGGCGCTGTATATAAGAAATCCAAGTATAGGTCCTTGGATATGCTGTTGATTTAGATCTTGTGGGTAGAAATCCAGTAGTAGAAATGGTAACAAAGCCGAATCACTTCGCTCTGAACGTGGAGTTCCAAATCAAAGAACAAAAGACAAAATATCTGACGACTTTCAAGATACTTTCAAAATGTTTTTTAAACCAAAATAACAATTGAATTTAACAAAGAAATTCAAATTCAGCGTGGCGAAAGATTATGTGGGTCTATTTTGATAGAAATTTAAATAATGACTAACATCTGTGAACCCTTCTGGTCCAAAGTTTTCTATTTCCTTATCTTTTTAAGTCGAATTCAACTGAGTTAAGTAGAAAAAACTTAGATAGGCTTATCAGACGGAAGTGCTTTACCTGTTTGTAGGTAGTTTTTATCTCGTACTGGAGTAATTGTCACTTGTTTGTTCATTAGCTCCTAAGCACATTCACATAAGATTTAGTGATGGAACCTTTTGTAGGTAACAATTTAAATGAATTAAAAATAACTTCGTCAAACTTACATTTTCGATTTCAGTTTATTTTGTTTATTCTGAAACTTTATCTAAATATCTAAACTACTGAAAATTCAACCTCTGGATAATAATTCTATAACAGTGAAGGATTAATTTAAAAATTAAAGCTAAAATTATACACAAGTCCTCAATTGGGGTCTATTCTAGTTCACTGAAAAATCCAACGAGAATGTGAAAAATTATTCATGATGATGGTCGTGGTGTGGCGATATATGGGACACACTCGTTTATTGCCAACACCGCAAGAAATAAAAATTTTCTTTGCATAATTTGGAGTCAAAAACTTGCAGCGTTTGCAATCGCTAGATTTATGTTTTTTAGCAAGTGCTGGTGATTATGATGATTTTTTTGATACCTTATTTTGAATGTTACGAACGATTCCAGCAGAAACTTCAGGTTTTGGAAGACGGTTTCGTCGAAATCTCATTTTAATTCACACGACTTACCTCTGTGAAACTTTACCTCACGCAAATACATAAAATAATTGTAAACTTTTATCAACCACACGTTTCGATAGATTTGAAAAGATGTTCCTTTAGTAGACATACTTCAGAGCTTTTCTTAAACGTGTGGACCCCGACTTTAGATGGAAAAACATAAACGATATAATTATTTATGTTGCCGAGACGTATCATGTGTTGACAAATACTAAAAACCACCGGTGGAATACAAGTGTAACTTAACAGCTTTTATTTTTTCAAAAATACGTTAAAATTCATGTAGGAATTAAAAAAAAAACGAAATATTCTTAACAAAAAAGTTTAAAAATTAAAAAGTGAATAAATATCTTGGCTATGGTTTGACATTTGAAAGGGGCGCACTTAGAAGGTATACGGACGGATCCAAGATGGGAGGAAAAGCGGGGATGGGAGCCTTCGGCCGAAACTACAGTGCTACTTCCAAGCGGAAGATATATGCTAATATATGCTTTGAGCCTATGAAATTATCAGCAAGGGTGTGAGAGCAGGAGTCAACATCTTATCAGGCAATCGGGCGGCTCTTAGGACTTTATGTTGTTCTAAGATGGTTGAGGTGATTGGAGATTCGCAGGACTTCTATCCACAGCCCTCTTGTAAAAAATGTCTGGTTTAACTTCCTTTTTTTTAAATGGACTTTCATTAAACCAGAATAGGCTCACTGTATTCATTGCATAAAATGTGAATTCTTATATTCTTTTTTTTTACAATTCTGGAATTACTGTGGAAGTGACAGTGAAATGTCAAGTCTTATCCAAAACACTCAATGAGAGCTACCGTTCGATAAAACTGGGATATGGGCTAATTTGATGTGACAATCCTTAGGGATTTCCTGACTGCTTCAAAATCCACTACGAATTAGACTTCCATTCTATTGACATTCGAACGTATATGCAAATGGCTGTGAATGGGAGATTAGGTTCTCGATACCTAGAGACACATTCTCGAAGCTCCACATGCGTATATAAAGTAGAGATCTGTGGTTACCACACTTCATGCGCTCCATTCCATCGAAAAAGGCGTTTCTTTTTCAAGTAATCAATCTTAGTTCAGGGAATACATTTCGTACATGTTTAGCAACAGGACAATTTTAGCGAATCCCGGCGGTAAACACGAAGCGGAAAATATTATAAAGGAACCCCTAGGGTGGCCAGGAAAAGCCTTTTCAGTGAGGGGCTAAGGGGGTAAATAATAATGCGCCTTAGAAGATACATCAAGTGGAGGTTCGGGCTATCACAGAGGTGAGGTATCTTCGAAACTTACATCCTCATGGATGAAAAATTGCAGTCTGAAAGGACTGCCGACCAATTATCAAAGCTTTTATGATATCTTTCGTTACCTCTACACTGGTTAGGGACAGTAACTAGAAAGTTCTAATTGTCTGCCCTTTCCAAGGCGATAACCTATAAATATTTGCGAAATATTAGCATACGTTTAGTGGGTTGTCTTAGTCTAACCAATATTAATTAAAAAAAAATCTTTCACGCAACGGGGCATTTTTAAATAACTTATTTATTTGCAATATTGGTCTAGTATTTTTTTCTGGACATATCAAAGTTGTTATTACCCTAGAAGTTTTTTTAGGGATGCTAAATGTAAAATTTTAGTACAGTTTTTCTCTAAAGCTATTCGTACACGTTGAGTTCAAAGTCACGTTAAACAGTAAGATTTCTGTTAAGATAAGTCTCAGCTCTTTATCCATACGTATTGGAATATTTTTCCGACATCTAATGTCGATACTTAGTATCAAAAGTAGTGAAATTAGAGTATCATGAGACTAGTCTCAAAGCATTGTCCCCGGCAATCATCAATTTCTAAAGAGACTTTTCTTCCAGTAATAGAATTAGTTTTACATTTCTGAGTTTTATCGCCAGAAATGTCGGGGGTGAAATTGGTAGCTGCTGCTGCAATTGTAATAAACATTTTACTAAAAAATTAAAAAAAAAGAAAGTTGTGAATACGAAAATGGATTTCAAAGAAAAGTGAGTTTGATGTCTACAATAAACTTTGTACAGAAATTATAAATTTCGTTCGAATATCCGTCTATGATTTTGATTATATTCCTAAAAAAATTTATTATTTATTATTATTCCAAATTATTTCTATTAAATGAGATTTAAATCTTGCGTACTCTTCCTTGAATAAATCTGGATAACCCTTCTAACCTATTAACGCTGTATTTTTTCCTTCTACCTATTAATGTTGTATTTCTTCCCTTTTGCAATTATTTTTAAATAATAATCTTTTCACTACTACTTCTTTACGATTTAAAAGTTCTTATGAGACTGTGAGATAACACCAAAACTGCTTTGAATTTCGAGAGCAAATGTGGAGACTTACTCTCAAGGGGTTACGGCGAGAGTTACGATTTGCTGTCGTTCGTGACACGATTTTCAGAATTTTGTACACCGTGGGATTGAGTCTTGATACCACAAATCTCAATAAAAGAGTGTCGTTGTGTGCGAGTACCTTAAAGGTGTTTCAATTAGCTTTTTCTGTATTTTTAAAGACCTTTTACCTCTTACTTATTATGAAACTAGTCAACTGTTATACAATAAGTGAATCAGAATAGATAGATCCAATATTTGAAGCGAATTTGCAGATTTGTACCCTTGTTATCCAACGCAAAATGTGGGTCGTAAATTTCGGCTCATCAAATGTAGGTCTGCTTAACTCTGTTTATCTATATATTAATTATACAAAGAAAGCTCCCGGTTCCGTATTTCAGCCACTTTTTTTATATGGAGTTTCATCGAGCTTTTCTTGAAAGGTTATAACGGCAACACTGATCCGCATCAGTTCGGGGTTGTGTTCATTACTTTGGGGTTGCGTCCCTGTGTAATTTTGGTGTTAAGTTCGGTGTTTGCCACCGATAAGTATGCAATACATGGATTTATTGGAACTTTTTTCATTTCATTATTTTGCATGGTAAAATATTTTGCAAGTGTCTTCTTATTGCTTCCTTTCATGGGAGGATTAGGCCTACAGGCGACACTTCTGAAAAAAAACGCGCTTTGAAATTTAAGGTGCAAATTGAGGGAACATATAAAAACGTTATGTCACTCATATACCTTCAATTTGTGCAATTGCTCAGCGGTCTCCTAGTTTTTATAATTTCGTGACGTGTGGAAGTACTGAAAATTTATTAATTTCATTTTAAGATTATTAAAAACGGAGAGCCTATGGCTTTTTATATAATTCTGCAAATTTGTTTGAGTTGTTATTCTTACCTGTTATTTTCTAATAAAAATTTCCCTTCCTTATAAGCTGGCCATATCTGATCCGTGAACTAGATCCCACGGACGCACTCAGAATTCGTTCCCCCAGATCTCTTCGGTTGGTTAGACCTATGACTTCAGCCACTAATGAGCAGATTTTGGTCCGGAGAACTGATCCACGAAGGACCAATTTCCGGCGGAAATTCCCATGATGTATGGCCAACTATTCACTAACATCCATCAATTCATTGCTTGCTGCATACTCAGAGCGTATAATTCTATTAATTACGAAGTATACGTATCCAGCAAATCTTTTGATCTATTTTTCATGTTTACATCTTTTTCTAGATTTCCAATTCGAAAGTTTAAAATGAGGCTTCTCCATTAATATTCTGCAAGCTTATTAATTTCAATCACGACAGAGAAATGTGCGTGGAAATTGTGGACAAATCCGGCCTAAACGATTGTGTCTCCATATTAAGTAAAATTCTTCTATACCGTCTTCTTTCCATTTCGGATTCGATAGAAATGTTAATTTCTGAGAAAAGAAACGAATCGGAATGATTTTGTCCGCATTTTTAAGACACGTCTTGAACACTCCCAACCATTTTTGTATAGGGAGTGAAACTCAAGAGAA
>QYTT01083548.1:24123-38288 GCA_006980735.1 Dasypogon diadema
AAAAGATGTTCCTTTAGTAGACATACTTCAGAGCTTTTCTTAAACGTGTGGACCCCGACTTTAGATGGAAAAACATAAACGATATAATTATTTATGTTGCCGAGACGTATCATGTGTTGACAAATACTAAAAACCACCGGTGGAATACAAGTGTAACTTAACTGGTTTCATTTTTCAAAAATGCGTTAAAATTCATGCAGGAATTAAAAAAAAAAAAAGAAATATTCTTAACAAAAAAGTTTAAAAATTAAAAAGTGAATAAATATCTTGGCTATGGTTCGACATTCGAAAGGGGCGCACTTAGAAGACGGATCCAGGATGAGAGGTAAAGCGGGGTGCTGCTGAAGAACTGATTACCGCAACAATCATCTTCCAAGCGGAAATATACGCAAATATATGCTCTGAGCCTATGAAATTATCAGCAACTATATGAGAGCAGGAGCCAACATCTTATCAGGCAATCGGGCGGCTCTTAGGGCTTTATGTTCTAAGATGGTCGAGGTGATTGTAGATTCCCAGGACTTCTATCTATAGCCCTCTTGGAAAAAATTGTTGGGTTAACTTCTTACTTTTTAAATGGACTTCCATTAAACCAGAATAGGCTCACTGCATTCATTGCGTAAAATTTGAATTCTTATATTCTTTTTTTTTACAATTCTGGAATTACTGTGGAAGTGACAGTGAAATGTCAAGTCTTATCCAAAACACTCAATGAGAGCTACCGTTCGATAAAACTGGGATATGGGCTAATTTGATGTGACAATCCTTAGGGATTTCCTGACTGCTTCAAATCCACTACCAATGAGACTTCCATTCTGTTGACATTCGAACTTATATGCGAATGGCTGTGAATGGGAGATTAGGTTTTCGATACCTAGAGACACATTCTTGAAGCTCCGCACTTGTATATAAAGTAGAGATCTGTGGTTATCACACTTCATGTGCTCCACTCCATCGAAAAAGGCGCTTTTCAAGTAATCAATTTTAGTTCAAGGAATATATTTCGCACATATTTAGCAAAAGGACAATTTTAGTAAATCTCGGCGATAAGTGCAGAGCGGAAAATATTATAAAGGAACCCCTAGGGTGGCCAGAAAAAGCTTTTTCAGTGAGCAGCTAAGGGGGTAAATAATAATGCGCCTTAGAAGATATATCAAGTGGAGGTTAGGGCTATCACAGAAGAGAGGTATCTTCGAAACTTATATTCTCATAGATGTAAAATTGCATTCTGCACGGACTACTAACCATTTATCAAAGCTTTTATGATATCCTTCTTTACCTCTACACTGGTTAGGGACAGCAACGAGAAAGTTCTAATTGTCTGCCCTTTCCAATATTTACTTGGTTGCAACCCAACCAGGCAGACTGGGCAAGTAATTAGCATTGCCAATTGTGGGACGTAATACCGATCGTGTGAGAACAACCTAGGCTGATCTTCTATTTCACGGATCACAACTTATTGAAAGCATATCAACATAAAATTGACAGTTTTTGTGATCCTAGATTTCAACAGGTCGACTAGGTAATCGGGCCATTGACAATGACCAGCTTTCATTTTTGGACTCTGTTTCTTATTTTTTAGGTAGATGAATAGTGGGCGTAATATTGGCATACGTTTAGTGCTTAGTCTAAACACTATTAATTTAAAAAAAATCTTTCTGGCACCGGGGCATTTTTAAATAACTTATTTATTTGCATTATTGCTCTAGCATTTTTTTCTGTCCACATCAAAGTTGTTATTACCCTAGAAGTTTTTTTAGGGATGCTAAATGTAAAATTTTAGTACAGTTCTTCTCTAAAGCTATTCGTAACGGTTGATTTCAAAGTCACGTTAAACACTGAGATTTCTATTAAGATAACTCTCAGCTCTTTATCCATACGTATTCGAATATTTTTCCGACATCTAATGTCGATACTTAGTGTCAAAAGTAGTGAAATTAGAGTATCATGAGACTAGTCTCAAAGCATTGTCGACGGCAATCATGAATTTCTAAAGAGACTTTTCTTCTAGTAATAGAATTAGTTTTACATTTCTGAGTTGAAAATTTATTTAATTATCGCCAGAAATGTCGGGGGTGAAATTGTTAGTTGCTGCTGCAATTGTAAGAAACATTTTACTAAATAATTAAAAAAAAAAGTAAGTTGTAGATACGAAAATGGATTTCAAAGAAAAGTGAGTTTGATGTCTACGATAAACTTTGTAAAGAAATTATAAATTTCGTTCGAATATCCGCCTATGATTTTGATGATATTTCTAAAAAAATTTATTATATTTATTTATTTAATCTTAATGTTATACTCTTATTTTAAATCGTACTTCAACTTCCAAGTTATTTCTGTTAAATGAGATTTAAATCTTGCGTACTCTTCCTTGAATAAATCTGGGTAACCCTTCTAACTTATTAACGCTGTATTTTTTTCTTCTACCTATTAACGCTGTATTTCTTCCCTTTTCTAATTATAATTAAATAATCATTTCACTACCACTTCCTTACGATTTAAAAATTCTTATGAGACTGTGAGATAACACCAAAAGTGCTTTGAATTCTGAGAGTAAATGTGGAGACTTACTCTCGAGGGGTTTTCGAGGGTGCTCTTGAGAATACGAAACTATCGTTGGCGAGAGTTACGATTTGCTGTTGTTCGTGAACGTGATTTCACGATTTTCAGAATGTCGTACACCGTGGGATTGAGTCTTGATATCAAATCTCAGTAAAAGAGTGTCGTTGCGTACGAGTAGTAGCTTAAAGGTTTTTCAATCAGCTTTTTCTAAATTTTTAAGGACCTTTTACCTCTTACTTATTATGAAGCCGGTCTGCTGTTATACAATAAGTGAATCAGAATAGATAGATCCAATATTTGAAGCGAATTTGCAGATTTGTGTCCTTGTTATCCAAAACAAAATGTGGGTCGTAAATTTCGGCTCATCAAATGTAGGTCTGCGTAACTTTGCTTATCTATATATTAATTATACAAAGAAAGCTCCAGGTTCCATATTTCAGCCACTTTTTTTATATGGAGTTTCATCGAGCTTTTCTTGAAATGTTATAATGGCAACACTGATCCGCATCAGTTCGGGGTTGTGTTCATTACTTTTGGGGTCGCGTTCCTGGGTAATTTTGGTGTTAAGTTCGGTGTTTGCCACCGATAAGTATGCAATACATGGATATTGGACAGGGTAAAATATTTTGCAAAGTATCTTTTTATTGCTTCCTTGTATGGGAGGATTAGGCCTACAGGGGACACCTCTGAAAAAAACGCGCTTTGAAATTTAAGGTGCGAATTGAGGGAACATATAAAAACGTTATGTCACATATATACCTTCAATTTGTGCAATTGCACAGCGGTCTCCTAGTTTTTATAATTTCGTGACGTGTGGAAGTACTGAAAATTTATTAATTTCATTCTAAGATTATTAAAAACGGAGAGCCTAATGCTTTTTATATAATTCTGCAAATTTGGTTGAGTTGTTATTCTTACCTGTTATATTCTAATAAAAATTTCCCTTCCCCATAAGCTGGCTATATCTGATCTGCCAACTAGATCCCACGGACGCACTCAGAATTCGTTCCGCCAGATCTCTTCGGTTGGTTAGACCTATGACTTCAGCCACTAACGAGCAGATTTTGGTCCGGGGAACTGATCCACGAAGGGCCAATTCCCGGCGGAAATTCCCATCATGTATGGTCATCTATTTACTAACATCCATCAATTCATTGCTTGCTGCATACTCAGAGCGTATAATTCTATTAATTACGAAGTATACGTATCCAGTAAATCTTTTGATCTATTTTTCATGTTTAGATCTTTTTCTAGATCTCCAATTCGAAAGTTTAAAATGAGGCTTCTCCATTAATATTCTGCAAGCTTATTAATTTCAATCACGACAGAGAAATGTGCGTGGAAATTGTGGACAAATCCGGCCTAAACGATTGTGTCTCCATATTAAGTAAAATTCTTCTATACCGTCTTCTTTCCATTTCGGATTCGATAGAAATGTTAATTTCTGAGAAAAGAAACGAATCGGAATGATTTTGTCCGCATTTTTAAGACACGTCTTGAACACTCCCAACCATTTTTGTATAGGGAGTGAAACTCAAGAGAACGAGGTTTCGCGCCTGATGGTCTGTGATATGCATTTAAATCTTTCGTCACAGAAAACCAGTTTAATTTAGTTTTGCTTTCCCAACTTATAGTAAAATCATCTTTATCTGTTCTCTCAATAAAATGAATAAACGCCACTAAATGTCACTGAATTAAAATGTAATTGCCCAATACATTTAAAAACGAAATATTTTCTTCACATTCGTGAATATCACCGACAAGTGTGAAATATAAACAAAATTTTTTTACGGTGGCGTAGGTTGGTTAACATCCAATGAGATCTAAAGCGAAAGTAAACAAGTCGCGATCAAATATCGCAACGTAAACTCAGATTTTATATTATCTAATTCGCGGGGAATTCATTTGATGCCTGTGAATGTGAATATAAATGGAGACGGTCATTAAGCGAAACAAAAAGATAATGGAGCACGATGGGAACTGGTTCGCTTGGTTTTAGCTTTGCATTTTTATCTGCATTTTTTCTTTATGAGTCGGTGCAATTCCAAGATGCTTCATTTGCATATAAATAAATGGCGACTACCTTAGAATCGAGCAGTTCAATTAAAAATGCACACAACTCCTGCCTGTAACTACCTCTGACATTGAACTCGATGACTTCGTTTTTGCTTTTCGCTTCCAATGATTTTTCAGGCAACCTTTTTTCAGGTTGAAGGTAGTGAAAAAAAAGAAATGAACATGGGATGACGAATGAATGGTAGAGTCGGTTGGTATCCGTGCAAAACTTTGAAAATAGTCATTTTATTGTAAATCCGTAAGAGGTTTGGAATTTCTCGTATGTCCGGTTAGTAGAGAAATAGCAACCAATTTTATATGAATGTATCTAAGGAAAAGGTTGCTGTAGGGTTGTTTCCAGAAGTGTTCACCAATCAACACCAATTGCCTTATAATTTCTTACCGGCTATTTAACTTAAATGAATTTAAACGATTTTTTCGTATATTCTTCTAAGTGTGGTGCTTGTGGAAAAAAGAAATTGTTTTCAGCAGGAAGTGAACTCTTATTTGTTATTGAGAGACTGATTTTCAATTTCTTCGAGTCAACTTTTACAAGTAATTTTAATTTCAATAATAGATTTTCGTATCTGCATTCCCTACTCAAAATATCAAAAACCAGTTCTCAGTATTAAGGTGCCTATTTCTATAGTTATTATGCAATTTTAATGAACCATACCTGAGTTTAGTACAATAGTATTGTGGTGTGAATTATTAAGACGCCAAAAGCAGCATTTAAGGAAAACGGCAAAGGTTCCATGCAGATCAGGGTTCATTCTGCGTCTGTTTTCTTCATTATTTTCCTGGACAGGAAGACTCCAGGCACTCATATGTTATTTTTTTACCTAAGGTTTTTGTTTTTATCCCTACCGTGGGAATTGAATCAACAAATTTCTGTGATACGAGATGGAATTCAATCCACAAAGTTCAATTCATTTATTTATTCCAGTCTACAGAAATTCCTTACAGACTATGCAATAAACACAATAAGTGATACAATATGCAAAATATTCCAATAATATAGGGAGGAAAGATTACAAATTCGGTAAAGTTAACATTATAATTAGTTATCATACAAGAATTCAATTAGCTCGTGAAGGAAATAAAGTTCACAAAATTAAAGCAAGCACTTTAATAATAAACAATTAAGGGTAAACATTAATAACTGCACTTTTAAATAAATGGCGGTCCATGTCTAAGTCAACCGTATCATAGACTTCATTGAATAATTTAGAACAATACGTAATAGGTTCATATTGGCCGTAGTTTGTACGATGAGTAGGGATAAATAAAAAGGTACGAGTTCTAAGAGAAACACCAGGAACAGAAATATTAAACAAACTGACAAGATCAGGCGCACAAATTTTGTAGCATAAAACATCTCTCACAAACATGATACTTGCAACCTTCCTGCGCATTTCAAGAGATTGTAGACCAATTAAGAGGCATCTAGTTTTATAAGATGGCATATTATCGAATCTAAAAAGCTTGCGAAGAGCAAAACGCGCGAAATTTTTTTGGATCGATTCCAGCCTATTTAACAGTGTTTGTGTGTATGGACACCAAACCGCTATTGCATATTCCAATATCGAACGTACTAAAGAGACATATAAGGTTTTCAATGTATATGGATCTTGGAAATCCAAACAATTCCTTTTAATAAACCCAAGCATTCTTGCAGAACGAGTGCAAATGTACTCCACATGTAATGATGAACCCATTTTATGGTCGCTTACAACACCCAAGTCTATTACGCTATCCGGGTGTTTAAGTGCGATATCATTTATAGAATATCCGAATTTTATAGGGCACTGTGACCTGTGAAAGCTCATAACACTACATTTATCAATATTAATCGCGATTTTATTTGCCAAACACCAATCACATAATCTATCCAAGTCATCCTGGAGTTGAATGCAGTCAGAAGAGTTCCGGACTTGTGCAAAAATTTTCAGATCATCCGCAAACAAAAGACACCGTGCAAATTTGAAAACCTTTGGCAAATCATTCACGTACATTATAAAGTCAATTGGCCCTAGATGGCTACCCTGAGGTACGCCAGATAAGGCATTAAAAGCTCTAGACTTAAAGTCGTCAATCAATACACATTGAGTCCTACCCCTCAAGTAAGAAGAAAGCCAATTAAGCATAGACGAGTGAAACCCAATTAACTCCAGCTTTCTAATGAGAAGAGGCAATATCAACCCTATCAAAAGCCTTAACAAAATCTGTGTAGATGCAATCAATTTGATTACCTTTTTCAATGTTTTGTACGACAAAGTGTTGAAAGTAAGTCAAATTTGTGCAAGTAGACCTTCCCCTCATAAATCCGTGCTGCTGATCACAGATGATCTTTTCGATTTCCCAAATTATTTTATCCTTTACAATGCTCTCAAAGCACTTAGGGATGGGAAGTAATTTAGCTATAGGTCTATAATTAGTGATTAAATTCATCTGAATATCATAGTATTTTCTTGAGTTTGTTATAAAAAGTGCCAGAGCCAGTGATCAATACTTTTATTCTTTCAGACTAGATAATCCGTCCCGTCAGTCTAGATAAGCCGACCCTATTCTGCGACCCTTTCTATGAACAGTAACAAAAAAAAATCTTAGAAGAATAAATGAAGGATTTCACGAAAATTTAAAAGATATTTTTGTTTGTTTTATATAATTTATTAAAAGAATAATTATACTTAACGCCTTACAAAATAGTGAAAACTACAATAACTGTTCTAGGGCACATAGACCATTATCAAATTGAAGCTCTTATAAATGTGTGAGTTCAAGAGAAAAAAGCTCATTTTGCCCATTACTTTTTTACACGCTTCATGGTGCTCCATACAAAAAATTTGTGCGTGTCAGATCGGGTGATCTTGATGGCCAGCTGATAGTTCCACCTCATACTAAATCAAAGGTCATTGTTTTGCGAATGCTTAACAATCGTACCACAGTGTGTTGGCGCCTTGTCTTGGTGAGATATTTTATTTCTTAAAGTTAATGATACTTTGTCAAGTATTAAAAGTACATATAGGGGACCCTCCTAAATGCCTTTCCATCTTGCTCTTCGGGACGGGTTATCTTGAAAATAAAAAGAGTTAGGTGGGTGCATGTCAAATTAAAGGGCAGCTTATGGGGACTTCAAATTTTGTAAGAGAAGTGCATGTTATATTTTTTCGAGAATTTTTCGTATTTATGTGAAAAAAGGGTAAAAACAATCACAAAATTTTAAATTTCAAAATTTATAGCACCTAAACGAAGAGAAATAGGAGGGTGGGTAAGAATTCATTTAAAGACCTATAATGTTCTATACGATATGGCACTAGACTAGCACACATACCTTGTTTAGTAAAAGCTACAAGGCCTTCGTAAAAAACGACCAAAAAACCCTTTGTCTCATAGGAACCTATCACTGGAGGCCCGATCAGCCAGTTTAACTGGGACACCCTGTATAATATAACACTTTCCAGGAGTATCTACTTTACATTTTTGGAGGTAATTTGAAAGATCATAGCTGGGGACTCATCTTATTATTGACAAATATTGTACCTGGATCTATTGATTAACATGGATTCCGAACCACTTAATTATTTTAATTCCCAACTGATTAGTGATTTTGCGATTCTCACAGAAAAATCTCAACAATTAGTGAACTCCAGTAGTATTATCACCTGGGTCGAGGCAGTTGTTTCGGGAATATGAAGATTTGGAAAGCTGTTCCAAAATTTGTAAATGATTTAATTCACTTGAACAGAACAATTACAATTGCAATTACAATTACTTTTTTCTAGATAGAAATTATGACAGATTTCTTTCCAATTATTTGGTATTATTTATATCCCAGAGTCCCCGATAACCAATTTTATCAGTTAATTGGGATTGTCATTGGTTCTGGAGTTTTGTTGTTCTTAATCTTACTACTACATTTCATGTGAACTGTGACTGGGGATTGTTTACAGATATTTTAAAATTCTGTAGTCGGAGAATTGTATTTACAATACACGCGAGAAACGTGTTATCCAAAACGAACTTTTGTATGAATCTCAATAAACCTTCCCAACAGGAAATAGGAGTATAATGATTACTGCACTGGTTCAGGAATTAATTCTGGTAAGCTGGAGGTACTTACAAATTAGATTACAGACTCAATTACATTTATTATTGGATGTTTTAGGTAATAATGAGCTACTATAAGCTTTACACTGAATCAATGAAGTAGTTGATTACAATGAATATCTTATTTCATAACTTACCAGTAATAAGTTATTGATGAAATTACTTATAAGGCATTATAGAATTTGTGTACTTGTAGTCAATTACTATAATAACTCCTAGTTCTGAAAAAATTAATTGGGAAATAAGAAACATTGAGTGAAAGTATATTTCGTGAAATAATAGATCTCATTGTCACGGGAATTTAGTTTAAGTGGTACAGGGTTGATGTTTGGAACAGGAATTCTCATTTTTCGCTCACCAGTAATTAATATACTTTTCCAATTTAAAATTAACCTTTTTTCAAAGAACCACGTAATCACAACTTAAGACAAACTGAATCTGAAGTCAAAGTGTGTGCTTATTTGCATATTACCAAATATTATTTATTTTATTTTTCCAACTAAATACCTTGAGTCATCTCTTTCAAAATTCTAAAAGAATCCATTGTTATTACAACATGGTGAATTTTGCACATAACATAGGCACCTGGGCTGTGGATAATTGTCTTTAAGGGATTGAGTCACACGCTTTCTGCGCACAAACAATTTCGAAAGCGTGAATTCAACTGGCATTCGATCTGTTTCTGCTTATGAAACTCGTTAAGAGTTACAAGCACCAAATTCCTGTCGTAAAGAAGAAAAATGGATGTGGAGCACTTTAAAGCATTTTCTCACCTTGCGTTCAATATTTGAAAAAAATTTTACCCGTACTTAGCCTCTAGACTCATTGAGGTCTTATGGTATGTCCATCGACATTTCTTTTTTAGATCATTGATCGCGACAAGACATTGTGTCGATCCACTTTAGATAAATTATTTTTGTCCAGTCAGAGTTCCATTACTAACCTGTTTAGTTTTAATTAAATAATTTTGTTATGCTTGTCAAAGTGTTTTAATTAAGTGTAAATCTCCAATGGCTTTTGAAACTGTGCAAAAAAACAACAACACAGAAATCCACCATTAGCAATGAATATTTAATACAGTGTAATTTTTTTTTGCAATTAACTTTGCTATTACGCTAATATGAGATTCCATATTTTGCAGAAGCAATTTTTCAAGTCTTGATCAATTCTGTAAATTTCGAGATCGATTTGATCGACTTGTGCTTAAGAAACCTGAGAACGTGAGTTTAATGGAAACAGTAATTGAGGAAATGAGATTTAGTACATTCGCTGATGTAAAAATGATTACCATATTAGTGAATTGCGAATAAATTTTGTAGAAATAATGAACGTTTTGGGCACTTTTTTTACATCATAATCAAGCAGAAAATATTTCAAAATTGATATCACTTTACCTTTAAAAGGAACTATAAATGTATCTTTAGGATTTTTTATAATTATTCTTCCAGGTAAAAATTCAAACTTTAAAACAAGAGCGGAAAATTTAAGTTCCAAATAAACTACAGTTTTTTTTTTGATTAATTCTAAAATTTTGATTTTATCATAAAGTAGACATGTGGGAATTATGTATGGAACAACACATCTGGTAAATGTTTTTTCTGGTTTTGCTTGCACATTTACGTTCTTTTGACGAAAGTTTCAATCACGGTTTGGCATAATTGTGGCTGGATCTTAGTGATACAGCGTCTAATCTTCTCCTTCAAGGTTTGGGTGGTCGTGAGCTGACTGACGCTTTGACTTTTGACTTCAATAAAAGGTCCAAAATCGTTGATCCACACAATCTGGGCAGCCGATTCTGGTCGCCGAAACAGGAGATTACACGACCAGGGAATGTCATGTCTAATAATTCTATTGTTTCACGTGGCAATTGTTTCATTTGTGGCAAATGGCACCGTCCTGTTGTTCGAAATCCATACCATGCCCCGATGCTGCTCACCCTTGACTGTTTTTGACAGTGCGAGACTTCGAAGAAAAATGGTCCAATGATGCCTCCAGTCCAAAATCTGCACCAAACAGTGACACGTTTGGGATGCATTATCTTCTCATAAAACACATGCGGGTTTTTTGAGTCAACTGGATTATGTAGGCACGAAATGAAGATTTGCATAATCTTTCGTGAGAATACGCTGCAGAGTACTTCTTGGAATGCTGCATCCTAGAGCACAATGCCGAATGGATGTTCCCAAACTCGCGTCCACATTCTGGCGAATAGCTGTGATGTTTGCTATTGAACGACCTGGAAGAACACGTGTCGACGGTTTGACATCAATAACCGACCCAATCTCCTCGAATTTTTCAATTATTCTCTTCACAGTTGATGCACTTGGAATATTTTGTCTACTAAAAATTGTATGTAGTTCGTGAATTGTGTCAGTCAAACTATCAACATTTTTGAAATAATGTTTAACAATAAGAACGCATTGTTATGTCGAATAGCGATCCATTTTTAATAATGGCGGACTGTCTACGATCGAACTGTCATAATGGTTTGACTGTCAACGCACAGCAGCAGAAGTGGCGCCAAATTTAAATTTTCCGCTCTTGTTGGGTCACCCTTTATTTCGATCATATAGATGGGATCTTACATGTAAAACCAATGTAGGTTAACGTGGTCAATTTCGATAGAAACATTAACAACATTTGTTTGTAGCAATATTCAGTGTAGGAGAAATTTTGTATAGAATTTCTTCCTTCAACGGGGCCAAAAAAGTTGAAATGAACAAAAAGTTGTTCTGATAATAATTGTTTGAAGTTCAATTTTAAAATGCTTGAAATCTAGCTACTTTTAGTATAAACTTTACAATACATATCTCAAAGGAAATAAAGTTTTATATGCACATGTTTCGACTTATGGAAAAACTCTGACTGCTTCTCTGAGCAATTTTTTTTACGTAGTTGCGTAAATACACACAAATTTAAAATTGGCCAGGGAAATTTTGCCTGAGCTCCGCTCCATATCTACATGGTCGAAGTCCTACTATCAGAAGTCTTCTTCTTAATATTGATAACATCCAACGTCTCAAGACGTCAGCGAAATAGAAATGATCTGAAAATTTGTAGCAACTTCATAGTCACTTACGCGGTTCATGTCTTCTCTTTCAAAACTTTTTTCTTCTTCACTAACTCGAAAAAATTTTCCGTTATATTAAATGTTAACTAGGGATAGGTAAAATAAATTTTTTTTAAAAATAGAAATAAATTTCTTAGAGTAGTACAAATGTAACTAGAATAGTAGAGTAGTTCGGAAACATTGGGCCTGTTCGAAAACGCAGTATTGCACAGCTTACGCAAAAACTACACGTGTAGTTAATCTGTTCCTCAGACTTCCCAGAAGTTATCATCTCCTCAGTTCCCTGTCATAGTTATTACGAAGTATTTTTTAAAAATTGGAATTTTGTAAGTTTAAATCAGTTATCTACACATGTAGTTTTTGCATAAGTTACGTAGTACTGCGTTTTCGAACAGGCCCATTGAAAATAGTACAAAATACTCCCATGGTAGTAAAACGGTAGCACTGTCTTTCTATCAATTTACTGATGGTCGGAAGGAACTTATCCATAGCCAAGAAAGCCAGGACGTAAGCATAAGGCTACAGTCTATTTTTTGATTAAAAAACAAGTGAGTTTTACAAAACCATTACTGAAACATCAGCCGATAGGTAGGTAAATATTGTAGAAAATGAAAAAAAACATGTAGGTGATTAAAATGTCAAAAAAAGTCTAATTTATAGAGCGAAAACGGAAATAATTATGTCTATTACAAAATAATTATGATAATCGATAAATCCTGTTTTCAGATTTATTTTAAATGTATAAAAATAAAATTGCCGGTAGAAAAACAATAAATTAATACCGGGTTTTACCTACTAAAACATTGTAGATAATGAAAAAAAATGAAATTGTGGATAAAAATTTACCTGCTTTGTACCACTGTGTGAAGATATATTTATTAGCTTTCAAATAATTTATTGTAATTAATTCTACTTAAAAATAACGGAATTTTGATTATTTATGAATATTACAACAGGTTATATTGAACATATGTTGACCTTTGCGAAACTTTGCATTAAGAAATTTAATTAAAAATGCTGAATTTTGCAATGCATTTCATTGTTGTATAGGGCAATATACAAGGTGGTCTGAAATTGATGGTACAAATTCAAAGGGCTGATAGCAGATCTAAAATGCAGTCGAAAACTTTATATGACTACGGGCCGAATTTTGCTTTGTTTTCGAGATATGGTGGATTTTATGATCTCCATGAATTCAAGTACCTTGACTTACATTTTTGACCATATTATAAAAGTTCTTTAAGATAAGTATTTCGTTTCACCCTTATTTTTAAGCTTATTAAGGACTGCATTTTGAATCCTTTGAATTTGTACCATCAATTCCGGACCATCCTGTATAGCATTTACATTTCAAATGCAACCATTTCAATCAGGAACAGCTACAACCAGATCAAAATCAAGACCAACCAAATCAATTTCAACGGCAACCAAATCAAAATCAAGCACACCTATTTCAAAAACAAGACAAACCAACTAAAAATCACCGTCAAATATTTAAAATCTATGACAAATCCTTTAAGTTCAAATACAATCAAATAAATTTCAATAGCAGCCGTTTCAACCTGAAAAACAAATTTGTCGATCCCAGTTACAACCAATTAAATTTTAAAAATAACCACCTGAATATGCAGTAGAAAAGAGCACAGCCAATCAGTTCAAAGACCAAAATTTCCAAATTCAAAAACAATCTTTCACTGAAGTACAATACTTTTTTTTCTATTATATATTCAAGTGGTTGTTTTTGAAATTGAATTGGTTGTTGATGAATTTGAATTGCTTGTAACTGGGATCGATGAAGTTGTTTTTCAAGTTGAAAACGGTTGCTATTGAAGTTTATTTGGTTGTATTTGAACTTGAAAAAGTTGCCATATATTTGAAATGGTTGACATTGATTTTGACTTGGTTGGCCTTGTTTTTGAAATAGGTGTGCTTAATTTTGATTTGGTTGGCGTTGAAATTGATTTGGTTGGTCTTGACTTTGATCTGGTGGTAGGTGTTCTTAAAAGTGGTTGCATTTGAAGTGTAAATGTTATATAAAATTCGTTTCATTATTATTTTGAATCAAATTCGCCCTTTTCAATTCATAAAAATTTGTTCATCTTAATTAAAATATTTGCTTGAAGAATCATTCATAGGGTCCTACTGTTTTTGTTGCAAATTATTTACGAAATTTTTTTCCTACTCATCCATCTTCTGTGAAGCTCCAGCATAAATATTTACCTGTTGTTGATATTTTTTTGTTTGCATTCAAATTATTCACATAATATATTCTGTGGCGTGTGATATAAATATCACATTTTCCAGTTGCCAGATTGGATTGCTCATTAAATTGTACGATGTGCTTGAATTCCTCGCAATCGAACTGAGT
>QYTT01083549.1:12612-24686 GCA_006980735.1 Dasypogon diadema
TCCTTAAACAAAGCGTTTAGGATTTATTTGTGGAAGATTCAATGTATTTCCGTAAACCTGCGGTGAGATACTCTAAGCGTTGACGTGTGGCTGCGATAGTGAATACGTGCGAGGATAGATACTGGGTAACGACATGAATAGATACTGAGTGTGTGTGCGAATAGATGTTCGAAGTATATGTGTGGATGGAAGGATTCCACGTATAAAGGCGTCTATGTACTAGTAGTAGGTAGACTCGTGTGTAGAAGTGTGTGAATGTGGGAAAAGGTTAAGTATGAGGTGAGTGTGTATATGCTGTGAATGCGTTTGTGTTGTATCTTCGATGACTTGAATCTAATTCACTTCTTAACCTGACTAAGAATTTATTTTCTTATATTTTGAAAAATGCTCCCATTTTTATAGTTGTCCTAGCTGTTACATCAAAATGACTGAAGTGGCTGAGCTATGATATTGGCTAATACTCTTATGGAACAGACACCCACTGTTACAATATAATGTTACCTCAGTTCTAGGAAATGCAGGGGTAAATGGAACAATAAATTCCGCTTGCAAATATATTTAATTTATTATTTTCATTTCTGCAATTTACGCGATCTTTCACATGGCATCCTGTGGTTCTTGATATTAGGAACTCTGAAGAGTTAATTTACGGTACATACGAGATACCTAATTATGTAGTACTCTTATAAAGCAATTTCGTAAATTGCTACTGCTCCTGTACAATGCAGCTCTCTACACATATAATCAAATTCTAATTATTTGTTGATTTAAAATAAAATAAAATGCACATTATTTTGTGTTGCAATAAGGAAAAGCAAAAAAATGCCTCCCATCAATAAGTACTACTATAGGAAGGAAATAAACGGTGGCCTCCGGAATCAATTGGGAAGGTTGGATAGAGCGCCACAAAGAGAGCCACAATACCTGCATCCACCGTAAGTCATCAAGAAATGGAGTCGTCTTCCTTTTGTGTTGTTTTCAAGACTCCTAGTAAGGTCCTAGTTTCCCTTTTCCCTTTTCTCTTTGAAATTGATACTTTGGGGCTTCTATTGTGATTTAAATTCAAAATGTACTATAAAAAGAATTAAATACTTTCATGGAGCATTTTGCATTTTATTAAATAGAATGTAAAAATACTGAATAAAAGATGTTAAAACTTTTAAAATAAATAATTCGACTGAGGTAATTTCTTTGAAAACTTTTTTTTAAATAATTTTCATTGTAAGAGAAAGATAATTTTTGCACTAAAAGGGAAGTAATATGTTTTTAGCAAAAACCTGAGAGTGATTATAAATATTATTTAAATGATTAAAGAAAATAATAAATTTTTCAAGAATCATTAATTAATTTTATAAAATAATTTTGCAGTATGGTGAAAGTTAAAATAAATATTTAAAAAAACTAAAGAAGTTTATCGTAATAACCTAAAACTGGTAAATTGGTTACCCCGTCTAACAAACAAGAAATTTAGAAGAAAGAAGCGAAAGATAAGAAAAATTTTGGAAGAAAGAAGAAATTTTGAAGAAAGAAGGAAGTATCAAGGAAATTATTTAAGAAAGAAAAGGATTTAAAAAAAGAACAAAAGTTGGCAAGAAGTTAAGATTAGATTTTTCTTTTAATATTTAATTTTTCAGCCTAATTAAATTCTTATAAATTTTGCTGTGTAAAAATTGCCAACACAAATAACAAAACGCATAGACAATTCTTCAAATTATTTCGTGATTGTAAAATTTATTAAATTTAAAACATTTATTTATATATATATATATAACTTTTTAGGGGCGTCTATCAGCTACAGTTTGAGCCAAAAAACGAACCGATCGGTTGCGAACTTATATTTTTACAAGTTTTTTTTGCTGAACACTTGATTTTTCTCCGGCTTCCGGCCGCCATATTGAATTTTTCAAAGGCGCACTCGGCATTTGAAAGTAGAAGCACTAAGCTTGCTTCTAATTTTGTTGGTAGCTCTGATCCGGTTGACGCGGATCGTCCCATATATATTTTTCTTTTTATTAAAAAAAAATAAAAATAAAACAGCTGGAGCTCTGTAAACTGCAACCCTCCAATTGGCTTCAAATTTTTACCAGACACAGATTTTTGGCGATTCAAAGCGGAGAGGGTTGAAAAAAATTTTGTAGTGTCAAATGCACATATATTTATATAAACACATATAAATTTATAAATGTGCGCAAGTTAATGAAAAATTTTGCAATGATACAAACATTTATACGCACATATGATGAAAAATTAATGAAAAAATAAATATATTTTATTGAAATTAAAATTAAAACATTATTAATTTCTCCCTAAAGAGAGTGCTTTTAATCAATCAACTTTGAAATTAATCTTGCGCAATCTTGAAGTGAAAATATTTCTCATATGTTGAAAATATTGATCTAAATTATTAACAGCCCCCCCCCTCTTTCTCTGCCCTTATCAGTATATTGATACAGAATCAAACCATTTTTGATGTATTGTCTCAAATATACCTATTAATAATTTTTTGCATATACAAACTTGAGGGAAAGAAGGGGGATGGGGGTGGGGTGACGTAGTTATTTTGAATAAAGACCACATTAAAAAAATATGCTATTATCACAATTTTTGACGGGGCCATGTTCGCCCAAATCGTAAGTTTGGATCCGCCCCTGTCCCAAAATAGCAAATATGAAATTTGAAAGCTTTTGTATTTAACTTGCATGTAAAAGTGAATATTTTCTATTACTTATCAGTGCATTTTAAGGTATTTTATCTTACTTTTCTCTTTCTACCCCATACCTCCGAAGAACACACAATCAAGGAGGTTTCGTGAAATAAGTGATATAATTGTAATTCAAATTTCATAAGTAAACAGAGGTTGATTTCAAAAAATATATTTTATTTATTTTCAAGATGCCTAGAAGTCTGAATGAAAAGAATCCTTACCGAAATAGAATACCAAACTAATACTTTGTGTTCAAATTAAGATTTTTTGGTATATTTCACATCTTTTGGAGTATTTTTCTTATTTATTGTCACTACTATTCGAAAAAGTAAAATATTTCTCAGCATCTAAAATAATCACTTTATTATTGTTCAAATAGTTTCTTCGTAACAAACAACATATTTTTGGTATTTTATTATTTGCCTTTCTATATATCATGTTTCCTTCACTCTTTTATATATACTCACCAGAATTCAATTCTCCGCCACATGTTTTAGTTCTTTCTTCAATTTTTCATCACTTGGCTTTTTTGGTCACCCTGTTTTCTCTGTTTCCTGGTGGTAAAATCTTTGTCGAAACGAAAAATTATGTTGTACATCGTCCGACGGCTTCATGTCTTCTTGAGCATAGCGTTCTACACACGAATTTTTATCAGAAAGGCCAAGCATTTCATAGATACGCTTTCGAAGATAAAATTGTTTACTCACTTTCATTTTCCATCAAAGCAAAAGATTAATGTGAAATGAAGAACGATATGCGACGTTATCCAAACTGACAAAAATTTCAATGTGCACAAATAAGTTTGTTGCAATTACTCCGTCTAAAATTTTTTCAGCGACTTTTTGGACATATGTAATGTCTCTAGAATTAGAGTTAGACTGTGGCGGGGCTTTCATAGCCTGTGCACTGCGGTCATTAGTTGGCCTTTTGTGCTCCGCACTATTTATAGTTCCTCTATCAGTCTGCAGGCCTAATGAGATGTGACCCAAACAGCTGGAATCGACACAGAGCAACTGCCTCGCATTCGCATAGGATGTGGTCCGATATTTCATAGTCTTCGAGACATAGTCCACATCGGTAGTTGCAATGCCCATCCGATTAAGGTGCTTTCTAAGCATGTAGTGTCCAGTCAGAACTCATTCAACGACTCTTATTTGATTCTTCGGCAATTTTAACAGTTCCAAAGTTCTTTCTTGGGAGAGGTTTATGAGAAACTTTTTGGCTTGTCTCGATCTCGCTTCAATGCTCACTTCTGGTCCACCTGATTGTAGAGCTAGGTGTTAAGATCATGTCTGGCAGTTCTATAGGAGATCCCGCTAAAAGGTTCTGGTCCAAAGAGGGGCATAGATGTATCCTTCCTGGTCAGTTTTTCCGTCTCTTTGTTACCCTCAAAACCTGAGTGCTCCACTATCCATTGTACCGTTAGTGGTTCCGTGCAGCAAGACAGCCAGGCTTGCACACATTCCCACACTAGCTTCGTCTTTATTTCAGGAAACTTCCCTAGGCTGTAGTGTATTTTAACCCTGGGCGAGACACCATAAATTCTTGTCCCGACTCCCTCTTCGATTTTACAGCCATCCATGTACCAGGAGCCTTTCATGGTTAACGACCACATCTGCCCTGTCTGGTATGTTGACTCTAAAGAGCAAACAGAAGTTATATTTGGTTAACATTCTGTCTGACATCAGATCGTTTCCTTAGCTTTCGCCTCCTTTTCAATAGTTTTGAATCAGAGCTGTGCTCTCAAGCCGATCAGCGCAGAGTCACCACAGCTTATTCCAAGGAGAGATTCTCTCGCCGTTTTGCGGCCATTGCCTTTTCGATGATGTTTTTATCTATAATTATCTGATGGAAGGGAAAACGAGGCCATCATATTTGCGATAAATGCACACAATTGGTGCAAACAAGTCAACCTGCGAGTCTACTTACAAAAAAAAAAGTAGAAGTAGGAAACTTCTTATAGCTTTAACTGTTGAGGGAACGACCATTATCTTTTCTCTCTACCCTCTCTACTATTATAAAATGATTCTTCCGTCATACATGGTTATGGTGATACCAATGGTCACCTATGCTGCGTAAGTATACTGGTCTAAAACGATACTAAAGTCAGTGCCATCAAACCTAAAAAAATTTCAAAGGTTAGCCTGTCCAGGTGCTAAATCGCCCTCATTAAACAAAAAGTACATCGCCTGGACATGTATGAAAAATGCCTGTTTGCTCTTTTGCACTATAAATCAAGGAAACTGAAAATTGCAACCGAGTGCTCATCAGCAATTAGTGCAACAAGCATCGATCATTGACTTGCTACTGTATGCAATTTCTAAGTGCAATCATTAAGAGGGCAACGGCCAAGCACCAAAATTAACTTCGTAGGCCTGAAAACAAAAGGATTTGACTGGTATTGGGAATAACTTCAAGACGTTCGGGCTAAATCCTTTATTCGTTACCTTATAGAATTAATCCAGTTGTTATAATCTATGTATATTCGTTTCCATTCATTGTAAAGCTGATTATTATGTGCATTTAGTTTATATTTATTTCAATAAAGTATGGGATTCTAAGTGTGGTGTTTAAGTGTGCTCCCAAATTATTCGCAATTTATGGTGACACATACCAGGATTTAGGGGTATAGCGAGAACTTGCCCCACTACAGCCTTGGAAGCTCTGCTCTACCTTCTTCCCTAACATCTCCATGTAAAAAGGAAGCCCCGCTCAGCTAAGGCTTCTAACACTGAATCTTCTACAACATATCTATAGAAGTGGGAACATAAAAATTTTCAATGAATTTCAAGAGGTCTCTACAGCTGATGGATTTAATTCCGAAGAAATTTATATTCACCCTACCATTTAGGGTAACCTTAGAGAACCATTCAACTTGGCCCACAGGTGATCCCACGTTTGAAAGGAAAGCACTGTGCTGGCACACGGACGGATCCAAGTCCAAGATGGAAGGCAAAGCGAGAGTGGGTATCTTCGGTCTCAACTGCAGTGCTTACAAGCCTAACCAACTTCCAAGCCGAAATTTATGCAATAGATCTCCGTGCCTGAGCAATTCTTTGAAAAGGTATATATTAGGAAAGTATAGTAAAAGTACTTGCTTGGCCTATTCGTCGGCTGCGTTAAATATGCGGTTCACCTTTTGAAAACTTATTACAAAATCGTTGACTGTGCTGTGCGAGCCTATGCGCCTAGCCTAAGACTTTGTGCTCTTATACATGCGAGTCTAGATTTGTTTGGAACTGTCTTAATGTGTTAATGCAACTGGCTAGAAGCAAAAATTAAATAAATGCAATAAAAATCTTAATCGTGCATGGGCCTCCTAAAAGGGGTTGAACACAGAAAGTCCTAGCTGGTCAAGGTGGCTGAAGGCCTTTACAGTCTCTATTTTACAGCCCTACTGTGAAAAACAAAACTTTTTAGCAGTTACATGTCCTGCGTGCCGGTTTGGAAGCCTAACCCCAGCACTATATTTTGTTGGGATAGATAAATGTTCTTTGACACCCTGCCGAGAAGTGTGCCTCTCCATCAGACGAAACTCATTATTATTATTTCATAAAACTATAGTTTACAGGCGGACATGTAAATGAGATTATTTCTCATACGTAATGTCACCGAATTTACTTTTAAATAAAAACAAAGTTACAGTCCACTTTTTATTCTAATTATTTTTATTACATTTAAGTTTGAAGATATGCGACCTCCATTGGGAGACTCCCGAGGATTTGCTTTTTTCCGAGCCGAGTTTTGTTATTGCTTTTGTATTCTAAATTATTCTTTACTTTCTTTATCGTGTAACAAAGGTGGCTCAGCTCACTATAAATGTTTTACATACAAATAACTTTTTCTTCTTCTAGCTATGAACCGCAGGTGCTCCAAAGACCAAATGCATCAGCAGTCTCTTATTCTACTCCAAAGTTAAACTTTTCCTCTAGGCCTTTTACTTCCATCCTCGCAACTTTGGCAAAAATAGGGCACGTACAGAATTACAGACTTCCACGTAACAATTTATTATTGTTTACTTAACTTAAGGGCAAAGTTTTCTAAAAAATTTCACTAATTAACAAAAGATAAATTACAGTACTTTGGTTCTAGACAGACGTTTAAAATTTCCATGAAATTCGTAGCCAGCAGGATATTTTCAGCGCTGTTTCACTGTTTGTATGCCATTAATTTGTGATATCTCCAGAATAATCAGAAAGCTGGGAAGTATCCGAAAAGTTCGTTAACATACGCTAAAAGGTATGTAATCAAAAATGAAATTGTAATTGAATCCCAGTAGCTTTTAGCGGTAATTTCAGTGGAATTGCTTCTCCACGCTCACCCAGCGAAGCTTCCTCATAAGGCTACCGCTAACGAGCCATCATCAAAAGGACATTCAACGAAATTTTACTGCCTCCTCTTTAGATCCCTTGAATATTCTGGGAACATTGGTGAGGGAGATGGAGGGTACTGTGCCAGGAATGGGAAGGAAAACATATGAAGCCCTTAAATAGATGTGGGAGATTCACAAGGGGCGTTTTAAAGTTTTCAGCTATGGTAGCAGCCGAGCTAATGGTTTCTAAACTCAATTTCAGACATCTTAGTGACCCTTAATTGAGTTTGTAGTCACAGGTCCGCCCAAGGATAATTTACTTATGCGGAAAATTATTTCAAGTAACTTTGTTAGCTTAACTTTGTTGTTGAAATGTATAGTAATGTATGGTAAACGATTTTCTATGCATACACTACACATACAGGGAAAAATCGCATACTCTTTGGAGTTACTTTGCATTAGCGATGTACTGAGTTTGCATTTATTTGTATAGTTCACCTTTCTATATATAACTTTTCTGCGTAAATGGAACCCTTTTTTAATAAATTTATCACTGCGGTAAAGAGAATCGAATCCCGTATTAAATTAAAATTAGGTTGCCGGGTCCACTTGGAGGATTATTTTGCAATTTGTGAATGATTACTAAACCTCTCTAAATCATTTACTGGCTAAATTTGGGTTGCTTGGTATATTTTAGACAGAAAAGTGTGGTTCAGAGGAAGGGTTTCCTCTGTAAGCCACAGTTCAAATTATTTCTGTAAGGACATGTCTTTAAGAACTTAATTTTGCGTTTAGGTTAAAAGTTTCTAGAGAGTGTAAGTGGTAAGGAAGTCCTGACGTAGTTACTATCAGATTTTCTTTCGATTGCTTAATTTTTCTGATTTTAGTGCCCAAGGATATTCTTAAAAAGTCAGAAATTCCCAGAAATTCTGTAACATCTTCTGTGCAAATGTTTCTAGCAGGGTTACAAGGATCAAGCCTGCAAGAAAGTGGATTAGAACTTAGAAAGAATTGATGTCATTAGATAATTCTTCTACAGTTTATTTTGTTAGAATTTTAGTGTATTTAACGCTCGGTGATCGTTAACGTGAGGGACGGGCTGAGGTTTGCTGGTTGTTTTTTGTCACAAAGACATGCGTCATTTTCAATAATAAAAACAATAATAACTTTATTGTTAGTTTGTGAACATAAGATTCACAATCTTTTCTACGTACTAACTAAAATTCGGACATAGATAGTATTAAAGGTTAAAAGAAAAAAAGCAAGCAAAATTATTACGAATTCAAATGTAGATTTTAGATAATTTATGGAAATTCCAAGTAGAGATAAATAGGTTATTACAGTAAATAATAATAGTGCTTTAAATGCGTTGATAATGCCCATTGATTGTATGCTAGGAGAGAGATTATTCCATAGGCCAATTACTTGGACCAAGTAAGGGCCGGACCCCCCATGGGCGACTTTCATATGCATGGCATTAATATTTCTGCTGCGCTGTGATCTAATGAATATAAAAAATTTTTGATTTATTAGAATAAAATCTAGCACCTTATACAAGAAAATCAGAGCCTTCTGCTTTTGATAAAAATTTAAAGAAGAGCCGAGCAACTGAAACAGGAATAGCAAAACGTGGTCGAATCTACGTAGTCAGACAACAAAGCGTATCCAGTTTAGGAAAAATCAAACTTCCGGAGAAAAAGTGAGGCAGAATTAGAAATCTAATAAGTTTTAGACGGGTTTAATAAGATAACATATTAGCTGAAAGACACAAGCTTCACAGCTCACCATAAATTTTTCTAAGCTTTCTCTTAACATCATCGCAACATTTCATTTGTTGGTTTAAAACAATCCCGATGTTTGTCACTTTACTTGATATCAGTAATGGAAAGCCGTTTAAGATTATTGACGGAACATCGGACTCACGGAGAGCTCTGTTGTAAAAAAAGATATTCTGAGACTTTCCAGGATTTAGCAGTAGTCGATTATGTTTGGTTCAGTTTTAAATTCTATCCAGGTTAGAATGGATGCGTGTCGCACAGTCCTTAATAAGTTCGATTAGCCGGCTTAGATATATAATAATGAGTTTCTCTTCTAGCCCAGAAAGCGCAAGGAGGAACCAAGAAATACCTACCTTCTCAAGGAGGAACCAAGAAATACCTACCCATTTCTGGCTTAAGCGTTCACACGTGTTAAAGAAATACGCTAAGTTTGGGCTCCCCGACAAGCATGCAAGACATGTAGTCCATAGTTAGTATGGTGAGGTCAGTTAACAGGAGGGGGGTTAATAAAAAAAGTAATTAACGCTTTAATTAGTTAAACGACAAGAAAAAGACGTTTTTTCAGTACACTCTTGGTTAGATCTAAATCAAAGAACTCCGTAATACGGTTAACAGCCGCACACATGCTATTAATAGGCTCATGCTTACTATAGTTAGTTCTAGAGAAGTTGATATGCAAAAGTGGGACATGTCTCAAGTGGTGACTATTACTCCTGAGGGACACCCTGGTACGGAGCACCGGAGAGTCAATATAGGAATTTAGGAGATGGTGTATGAAAACTATATCAGCAACCCTACGTCGTTTCTCCAAGGATGCCATACCAAGAAGATTAAGTCGCTCGTGATATGGTGGAAGAATCAGAGGATTGCTTTACGGGAGGTCTCTACGCGCAAATGTAATGAAACTGCGCTGGACAGACTCAACACGACTGATGTAGACAGCGTAGGAAGGATTCCTTACCTGGAATGCATGTTTCAGAAGAGGTCAGACGAACGAGTTACATAATGTTAGGCAAACCCTACGATTAAAGAACTCCTTAGACCTGCGTCGGATAAAATCCAACAGACAGAGACAACGAAATTAATGTGGGAAACAAAGGTAAGCTTGGAATCAAGCTTTACGTCGAGGTCATTAACAGATTGCACCCGGGGAATATTATTAGTACTGAATGTGTAGACATAAGTGATAGCGTCGCGGCTCCGGAAGAACCATATAACTTCAGACTTATTTATGTTAAGCTCCAAGTCATCAAAGTGAAAGAGTTCTGTGAAGTTAGCATCCCCAAATTAGAATTTCACAAAAAATTTCCGATTTATTTGCAGAAGTTTTGTCCAGTTTTACCCAACCAATACTGCCCGCCCATGTGTGATGAGCTACCGGCTGGGTTATCAAAATATCTCAACAACAACCCCAACCAGATATTTGAACAAATGAAATACGCCATTGCTTTGCTCACGTTTTGCACAGTTTTTCCCAACCAATAAATAATTTTGCCACCCATGTGTAACGAGCTACAGAGTTATCAAGGAATTTCTATAACACCCCTAACTTTCAAATTTTGCCCAGTCTTACCCAACACTTAAGAATTATGGCTCACCTAATTGTTTGACATCCTTGAGAGGCTCCCTGCCGATACGTTGTGAGTCACACTGTTGACTTCTTCAGTTGCTGGCACGATTTGAGGAGTTCCATCCTCATATGAGTTTTGTTTTTGAGTAGCAAAAAGGCATTAACCCGCGGCATTGCAAACAAAAGAACGAACTTCCTTCAGTCACGCAGATCCTCAGCATATGCTATTCCACCTTGATCTTGGAGGGTGTCTGGATTATAACCTCTATTCGAGGCTGTCGTATTAGTGAGCGAGTCGTACATGGTTATAAACTATCCATCACCAAGCTTTCGTTCTGGATTAGGTGGAAACTGGAACATACCTACTTCCAAACATATTACTTCTTACAAAACACAAGCATATCAGTTTTGTTACACCGCAATTCATATCTGACAGCAAACTATACTTGCGCTCTATGCGAATTGAGACAAGATAGTCATTTAAACCTCGATCACATACTTCTGGAGAATACACAATCGCAGGGGTTTTCTTACAAATTTATTAGGAATTAGGTATAGCTAGTTATAAATTCTATGATCTCATTGGAATTAGATAATTTTATTTTCGGTGGGAGATTGTCGGACATTTGTTGAACGGACCTTCTGCCTTTATCTCGAACTCGATAGAGTAAGATTTTCTGTTGAAGTTTTCCTCCCCTTAGTCGTTAAATTCGAATCTCCACTCAATCGCGATCACTGTGTTGTTTGAAAAGAGTCTTAGAAATGTCGCTCTATTCTCTTGAACCTGTTGAACAAGAATTCTGAACACATTTTCTAGTCTGTTCCCTCAAGAGATGACGGTATTAATATTAAAGTACTTAATTAAGAAAGCTATGTATTTAGCACTACTTTTGTGTCCACGCTAAATGGTCGTATTTTCTACACTCTAAAAACTGCATGTAAAGTTACATATAATTAAGTAGCAAATTTGTGCCAATTTCTATGCAAAAAATTGGCTTAAATGTAAAAATACGAATATGTTTCTCATTATTTCATTTTAGCTCATGAAAGCTTATTTTTACATTACAATATGTGCTTTTAGTGTAATTTTAAAGCAAACGTGTAAAATTACACATAATTGCTGTAATTTCCAACGTCTTTCAGAAAAAGGCACAGAAATTCACGCATAAATTGTATAAATTTCTTCCAATTCAGGGGGAAATATGATTGTGGTACGATCTCGTTCACTTCGTAAGAAGTCTTTGATAAAGCTAATCGATTGTGTTGTGTGATGAAAATAACTTAAGCAGGATTATTAATTTAATGATAAAATTAGAAGATCTAATGAAATAAAATATAATATGTACATTTGAATTTATTATAAAGCTCAAATTTGAGGTCTATGTATTTTATGGATTTCCTTTAGTTTGAATATTACTACTTTTGTAACAGTAAGTTGTAAGTTGAATTAAAGAATGATTTTCTTTAAGAATTGTTATGCATTTTCACTTCAAACATCGACTTGCTGGAAATATTTATTTCTGTTGCATAATGATATAAATTTGATACGATACGAATTTGTTAATGTCGTCCATTTTTTATATCAAAGTAATAGATTTCGTGATACCATATCAAAAGGAGTATTTTTGGTGTTCTGCATAATTTCAGTTTTTGTATTCTAAAAGTGGAACTTTTATTTTCACTTTAAGACTACTAAAAGTCAAAAACGTG
>QYTT01083550.1:307-27768 GCA_006980735.1 Dasypogon diadema
TTGTTGGTAAAGCCATTTCCAAGAAATAATTTTGGGAACAGGTTAAGAAGCGCGGCCCAAAGCATTTTCTTCTTGTTTGTAAAAGGAGCAGCACGGTTTGTAAAAGGAGCAAAAACAGTCAACTAAATGCAGACCACAAATGACAGTTAGTAAGAAAAAAACGCTGGGCCGCGGTTCCTAACATATGCCGGCACGCTGGGCCGCGGTTCTTAACCTATGCCTAATTTTGAATGTGCTTTTGGTTTAATTTCTAGTAAGTGGGCGACTAGTGGGAAGAACAATTGAACTCGAAGTAAATACGGCAAAACTCATAACGAAATCTGTTTGACTTTTGAACAATATTATTATTGACAAGAAAGGCATAGATAATGCAGCTCTAATTCAAATACCAGCTACCAGAATAAAGATCAGTGGAGAACAATCAATTGAACGGAGACTAGTAAGGGTAACACGATTTTTTTTAGTGATAAACATGAGGAATTTATTTAAATCATATTTCTTTTCCAAAAGATAAAGTTAAATATTATGAATGTGTTTTCCTTTAATAAACAAAAGAAATAAAATAATCAAGATTTTTTCTTTATATAATTACCTAAAGTAATATATGTAGAAAAATATAAAAAATTACGTACGTAATGTCTTGTCTTCTTTGTTCTATGGTCTACGGTCTTAGCGTAACATATCTCTACCGCCTACAGCCTTTTCTGAACAAGGAAGACGATATTAAAATCAGAAACAATAAGAACGTTTATTTTACTTGTGTTGATTTTCTATTTTTCTATATTTACTGACAATCAAAAAATGAGTAACGTAGATGTTAAAATTAAATGAAAAGCAATTTTCTAAGAATCTGAGAATAATTTTACATCAGTAGCAAACTTTTCACCGGTTCTACCCATAATATTCTAAGGGGAACATGTCATTCCAAGGGCTAACTAATGCTCCTTCCTGCACTTCATACAGAAACAAACTGATTACAGCAACATGTATTTTATACATATTGCCTGGCCAATTTAGTTTCCCGGTTTTTACATCTCAATAAGTTAAAACTTTGCAACCATAGCGTACAAAAAAGATAATTTCATAAAAATTTAAATATTGGCAACTTCTCCAATATTGGGGAAGCACTTGCATTAAGTATTAGTTCTATCTCCTGAAATGATGTAGGTAGGTCGTAGGATCTCCGGGAATGATTTAAGAAATGCAATTATTTTATTTTACTGAAATGAAAGGTTATTAATATTAGTTAGTTTCAAGGGAACCGATTTTTAAATTCTGAGAAAGACTCAAGGATATAACAACCTAAAGAAACTGCAACTTTTCCCATAGAATTCTAAGAGGAAGGAGTTATCCCACACTGGCTCAAAAATAACAGGTTAAGATATTTTTATACGTACACTTATAAAAAGTGGCAATTAGAAGAGTGTTTAATATGTTGAATTTATATCGTTTTTTCTTCTGAAGATTGAATCAATTTTCCATGTCTCTTGCTACTCATTGACAGTTTTGAAATGTTTTGTTAACAGAGAGGAGGAAAATTGCATGTGTCTGACACTTGTGGAAGGTAAACTAGAAAATCTATGCCATTTCTCAAGCAAGCATATCCTCTCAAGTTGTTGTATTTCTACGTTGGACACTATTTAGAAAAGAACCGTATCGTATACTAACTAAAGATAGCATGTACCAAAGTATGCACATCGCTTTTATTTTCTCCAGTTTCATATTCATTGTGCTCTAGATTTCGTTGTCGTTCGACTCTCAATTCAAAAATATGTTTTATTCACTGGGCTGGGGATTTTAGTGCTCTTTTTATAGAGACATTCATAAGATATAGTAGGATACATATTTTCTTCTTACGTTTTGTTTCTGTTCTATTCTGAGAAACCCCAGAATGTCGGATCTGGGTGTGAAAATCATATTCATATACAACGCTAGGGATTCGCTGTTCCACTCCTTATATTTTTAAGATCTCAATACAATTCTTTACAATAGTCCTTTTTATATACATAAAATTTAACAGAAATAAAATAGCAAACTGGTCTAAGTATGCACTTAACATAACCACTTTTCAATTTAGTCCCATTTCTTTAGTTAAGAAATATGTACAACAAACGCATAAAGCCCAGTTAAAATGTGATATTTTGTCTAAAAAAGTTAAACAACTGCCATACATATAGTGCAATTACACTATATAATTAGCTTTGGTAAATCAGTTGCACACAAATAATAAAATTTTACATTATCTACCAAAAGTCTACATTTGTCTACGTAGACTATGCATTATCTGCATTGTCTACGCATTGTTTACCCCGAATTGTAAACAATGAAAATCTACACTTAAATGCCCATCACTGATTATGATTATTGGCCGTCGCCTGGTGACCGATTCCAGATTAATTTCGAGACTAAACGCGGCACATTCAATCAGAATGTTGGTAAAATTAGACAACATTACCAGAAGAGTGTACTGTACTATTGAAGAGGACCTATCATATCCCTCGATGGTCGTCATTGAATTTTAAACATACATATAGGTTTTAAAAAAGCAGTTCAAGCAATCCTGTTGCCGGAGGAGCAGGGCTGTTATGAGAATAATATTAAGCAGGCAAAATCACGTGATTTATACTCAGAGCAGAAGGCAAATGTAGGGTAGGTCAGAAGGCAAATGTAGGAACAATGCCGAATTTTCATCTTTTCTGATAAAAATTCTGCCGTTTTTCACTCATACAAATTTAAAATTATGCTCATGTTTAAATTGTTTAGCCTTCCTAAATATTTTCTTTTTTTTATGTAAGAAAATCGGTTATAAATAGCTTACCGTTATCAGAATACCCTAATTCATTGAAAGATATATTTGTATTAAATTCGAAAAGCTACCAAAATATTTTGCCTAATTTTTTGGTGTACTTTTACTATCTACTCGTTATTATCATGGCTTTGTCACACGCCGGAAGTAATTAAATTACCTCTTACTATGTTTCGCGGGCAGATAAGATTCACATGTGAATCACCTGCAGTTTATAGCTTTGGCAGTTGGAATAGTCACTAGCACTGGTTCTGTCACAAAGAGCTTTTTTCCAAGATACTTTTGTAAAGGTATGCTCTCGCCGAACGCTCCGAGATTTTGTAACGTAAGCATTCGTCTCTTCTTTAGTGTATTGTACTTGTTTAATTTAAATTAAATTCAATTGAGTTCGAAGTATTTCTTTAATAATGTTAAAAGATAATCTGATGGGTTAATTAATTAAACAAGCGCAAAGCAGCAAGGAAGAAACAAACGCGAACGTCACAAAATCTCAGAGCTTTCGGCGTGAGCATACTCTTGTCTTCTTTGCACTACGCCGCGTGAAACTACCTTGTTGTTTCCATATCTGTTTAAATTGAAGTTTAGCCAATCTCACATTGCAGCGTTTGTGTAATTGCCTTTCGCGATCTGCAATAATAATTCTGTTTAAATTCCGGTTTATATCGCGTATGTATTTTACTTTTTTATAATTGCTCAGTATTCTTTAAAAAAAATAAAATAAAAAAGAGGTGCCAAAAGTTGTTTGTGAAAATTTCAAGGTGAAGGTCACTGTCAAAGCAGACTTCACTTTGGAAACTTTTTCAATAACCGAAATATCTTTGTAAAAATGGACAAGAACAGTGAGCATGTAGAAAATAAATCGTTTGAAAAATTCGTGAATTGGTTAGAGAAAAGTATCAATCCAGAAGTTGACCCTTGCGAAGACTTCTTCGGATATGCATGCGGAAATTTCAATGAAGATAATTATCAATACACCCGTGGAGAATATTCTCCGCCTCAATATGGAGACCCTTTCAAAAGAATGCTGGACAACGAAACTATCGTAAATCCGCTGATTCAGAAGGTGCGAAATTTCTACAGCTCACTACCAACTGATACCAGGATAATAATGCAAAATGAAGAAGTAATCAACTTTTGTGGTGGTTTCCCTGCGTTGAACAATAACTGGCGAAGTGAAAATTTCGATTGGATAAAGGCAGCCGCCATTCTTAGCGCATTTGACGTGGATACGATTTTATACTCTTCTGTTGATTATCTGGATGATAGAAAAGTTATATCTGTTTTCAATTATTATCATAGGGAAGAAATGTATAGGGCCGAAGAAATCCTAAAGAAGGCTGGGATCAGTGAAGAGAGCTGTTGGGATATCATCAATGATGTGAATATAATTTATGAAAAATTAAATAATATTTCAAATCGGCTCTCAATCGACATTGACGACATCGACGACATGTTAGACCATCCGGTTATTAAAACATTTGCTGAACTGAACGAAGATGAATTTTACTATCAGGAGTATTTTGAAAGCTTTCTGGGGCATCCTTTACATGATGACGATATTTTCCATCTACACTACGAAGAACCTGGATATTTAGAAAGATATTTCAATATCTTCTTGGAAACATCACCCAAAACCGTAGCTAACTACATCACTTTCCAGGCACTGTGCTACGAAGTTTCTCAACGTAATAACTGGCGTTTATACTTTTGTAAAAAGCATTTTATTCCTGTGTTACTTTCTCTGGGCTTTTCTAGATTTTGGAATCAATCTGAAGCAGAAAAACGTGCAAATGTCCTAGAGATTTTTAAGTCGTCATTTAACAACTTCAGCGAAGAAACTTCAATTGACCCCAGTGATTATTCTGAAATACTTACAAATAGAGATAAAGCAATCTTGGATTATATTAACGCATTTTTTCAAGTTCAACAAATCGAAAAAGAGTATGGGGATCTGGAAATAAGTCCCGATAATTTTTTTCAAAACATAAGAAATTTAGGAAATCGTGAGGTACCTACCTCCCTAAAGAAATGTTATTCGCACAGATTTCAGGAGCAAGAGATGTACTACGATTCAAAGAATCTTTTCGAGTTTTATTTTCATCACCTGGATAAGCCGATGGTATATTACTTTTCTGGTTGGGATGCAGAAAACTGGGCACGTGTTTTTGCTGGAATGAGAATTGAAGATGTCGAAAATTTCAGTTCAGTTATAGAAATTTTAAAGAAACAAATTAAATCACTCGATAATTCTGAAAATGAAGAGGACGAGGGCGAATTTATCGAGTTTTGGGCGCCAACTTTTGTTATTTCAATAGAAGAATTACGGAAAAGCTATAAGGATTACGAAATATGGCTGCTAGAAAATGAAGATGAAGAAAAGCGACAGGACGAAATTTTAAAAAGGCTTAACTTGAATAGCAGAAAATTGTTCTTTGTCACTTTCATGCAACAGTGCTGTCATCTAGACGACAGGTTTCGACTATCAACTGTTTTAGCGATTTTAAATTCAGAAGATTTTGCAAGAGAATTTGGATGTAAAAAGAATTCGCGTATGAACCCAGAAAACAAATGTATTATAAAATGGAATAAACGACGATAAATTCTGCATTGTTTTTGACTATTATGGTCGTCCTGTTCAATATTGGAAAAAGCCCAAAAAATTTATTTTCAAGTTAAATATTGCAATCAGTAGAGTACGAAAGGGTTATCCAACTCTTGTTATATCGAGCACCGCATTAAAAGAAAATATGATAACTCGAGGGCCACATCTGGAGATTTACTAAGGTTATAGATTTTAGGCTAGAAAATGTGTAAGTTTTTATATTAAAAATAATGAAAGTATTGGCAAATTCAAAACATATAAATGCAAATGTGTGTTGTATACTTTTAAATAATGTTTATTTTTTGCATCCATTTTTATATTTATTTTTGATCGGTTAGAACTATACAAGTTTCACAAGTTGCGTGTTGAACAGCCCTGGAGTACGACATTCTCTGAACTTAGTTTGAAAAAAAAACATTTCATTAATAGTCTATCTCATGGACTACCTCGAAGTAATTACTTTTGATTGGTGCCTGTATTGAAAATTGATTTGGACCGCATTCATCGAGCTCTCTTAATTTGTGACAGATCTAGATATTTTCAAATTCAGATTAAAATTATATTGAAACTTTGTTGTACGTAAATTGATGTCTGCTGATTTAATGAAAGCTGGAAATAAATTTTAACATGATTTAATACAGGCAGGTTAATAGAAATTTTTGGTTTAATAAACAAGTAAACCAAAACACGCTTCGAAAACACAATATCCTGCGAAAAGAAGTCTATTTCACAAAAACAAGAAATCACACAAGGACTGGAGGCTGGCTTCTTCGCTAATTTATATTTTGCAAAAGGATATTTGCTCTCATTTACTTTTTTTTAACGTATTGCCTAAGCTCACGCAGACAGCACAACTTAGGCAAAGGGATATTTTGGAGAAGATGAGATTGAGAAATTTTAACCTGACAAATGTTGCCCTTTGCGGTGAGCCCACAGAGGAGAAAGTCTGCAGACGTACGCCTCAGCCCGCTCAGCTACCGACATGGATTATATGGGAAGTGTGGTTTTTGTGAAAAAATTATAATAAATTTTTATGTAATTAATTTCACAACTTGGTGACTTTGCGAGTCGCGAAACCTGGGTTCTTGCACTTACTCAGTTACGAAAGGTGAAGAGGTTTCAGTATGCTATTTGTCTGGTAGTAATTTGTACCCTGCTGGCAAAGTTAGTATCGGGAGTTATTTTTTGTAGAAATTTGAATTTATAGTCTAAATCGAATCGTAAAACAATTTACTATGAATGTATCAAGTATTATAAATCCAGTTTTTCAGAATTTTCTATCAGTTCACTCTAATCTTGAACTATTAGAGTTGAGGTTGCAGGTAAACCTTCTGAATTCTGATAATGACAATCTTGGAACAGTAGGAAAATATATTTTATTTTTCAGGTAGTTCAGCGGCTCAGTATAAAAATCGGAAAAATGTTTAATTGAACTATGCAGGTAGAAGACTTCAAATATCGAGCAGAACGGGTAACTACCATGCAACTTCTCGTGGAAAAAATATTTGTGTTGATCTCGGTAGTCCAGTGAAAAGATTAGCGGTTAAGACAAGTCTTCAACGTCCCTACAGTGACCAAATAACAACACCACATTAACTACACCCTTGGGCAAAGGAAAATATTATTCATATGAATTTCATTTACATTCCCACTGAAGAATACCGTGAAGAAGATAATATTTTGGCAGAGAGATTTCCTTCTTGCGAAACCTATTCCAGGAACTGGAAATATACCCACGGTATAAACTTACAAAGAGTAAATATTTTATTATTTTTTTAATATATTCTGTATGAAAACTCAAGTTGGATAAACTAGGGTTTCCTACTTTGTTCTTGGAATGGATTCGCTCGTATTTAACTGAAAGATCCTATCAGGTTCTTTTTCGTGGTTTTCGGCAGAGGGTCATAGAGGCCACATCTGGGGTGCCTCAGGATAGTCACCTTGGCCCTCTGATTTTTGTCCTTTCAATTGACGATACTGTGCATCTGCTGAGGTATTCAAAGGTACTAATTTATGCTGGCAACATAAAGATCTTTTCCTTCATCAATGATCTGAGAAACTGTGCTTCCCTTCAGGAGGACTTGAACACCTGCCATTCTTGGTGCGGGCACAATGACTTAACTTAAAAGCTTAACATAAATAAATGTGACATTATGTCTTTCTTTAGAAAGCGCGACTCTGTTACCTATGACTACACATTTTCTACAGTCAATATTCCTCGCGTACAGTCGGTTATTGATCTCGACATTAAGCTTGACTTCAAGCTTGATTTTGTCTCCCACATCAATTATGTTGCTTCTAGGGGTAATTCTATGCTGGGTTTTATTATACTGTGGTCCAGGGAATTCTCTGATCCTCAGGTTTCCTTAACATTATATATTATTATAGATTTTATTATTATTATAGATATGGAATCCTTCCTATGCTGCCCACATCGGTCGTATTGAGTCTGTTCAGCGCAGGTTCATTAAATTTGGACTTAGGGACCTCCCTTGGAACGACCCTATGATTCTTCCGCCGTATCGCGAACGGCATAACCTTCTTAGTATGGCTTCCTTGGAGAGGCGTCGCAGAGTTTCCGATAGAGTTTTTATTCACCATCTCCTGAATTCTAATATTGACTCTTCGGGGCTCTGTTGTAGGGTGTCGCTCAGGACTTACCCGCAAACTGAGTGTTGTCCCTCTTTTGAATACTAATTTTTCTAGAATTAACTATGGTAAGCATGAGCCCATTAATCGCATGTGTATAGCGGTTAATTGTGTCGCGGAGCACTTCGATTTAAATATGTCCAAAATTGTACTGAGGCGTCGTCTTTTTCTGGACTTATGATTTATGTTGTAAAAGATAAATTTTCACTTGAATGCAGAACTAACCTAAATTAAATAGACTTAAGCTATTTTTGCATTCAGGCGACGAAATATTGTCATTCTGAATACTTATATTGAAATTAGAGAAATTTGCTGTTCGCAAGATAAAATTTCGACGGAGTCTTCTATATTTTTTCACTCTACCCATATCCTTTGGAGTACCATCTTGATATTTTCACTATATTTGCGCAATGGTTCAAGAAATCAAAGGTAGGTATTTTGGTCGATTTTTCATACATGACAAGCTGAATGAAGGCGCTTATTTCTAAGAAGTTAAACGGTAGGCGAGAAGTCTCGTCTCTAACGCAGCAGAGTCTAAAGCCGGCACGATCAATATTTCTGCACAATATACAAAACTTAATATAGATATATTGACCGTATGTGGTGTTGATTGATTAGCTCGCGTAATTATTGTACGGATTTCAGACAGATTTGAAATTTTATTACAAAGTTCTGAGATTTTCTCGGTTTGTATCGAAAATTACGTCATTACTCAACTTACAAGACCCTTAAGACGTATAGGGCGAAAATGTCTCATTTTGAGGATATTGTGCAAGTTAGAAACTTGTCCAATTACATATATTGATCGTCTAGGGGTTGCTCAATATTTGAGCTCTAATAAAATGCATTTTGAATTAAGGAAATTGTCGTTTTAATTGGGAAGCCTAATTTTCTGCCCTCAAAAATTCACAAAATCAATCAACACCAGAGAACAGAAAAGAACAACATTTTGTTAGCAGCTCAAAATCGCATAGATGCACTTGTCCTCTTTTGACCTGAAACTACAGAGTTATGAGAAAACCCTTTAAAATTTTATTATAGCTCCCAACACTGTTCCAATGAAACAAAGTGACTCAACCACAGGTTAAATATATTCTAGCTGGGCATATATCGATGGCCACATTAATCAGCTGGTGAGATAAAATTTAATTTCACAATTTGTTTTCATCGCAATGTGACTATAAAAGCTTTCTTGCCTGGGCAGTTTCAGGCTTAAGTTATCGCGCCTCACATGTTACTGTCGACTTCCGATCTAACATGGAACGGGTTAGTGAAGTTAGTGGAAGTGAATCGTTTACAAAATTTGTGGATTTGATGGAAAAAAACATGGACTTGGACGTTGATCCAACCGAAGACTTTTTTTCGTATTCATGTGGACGATTCAGTCAAGATAATTATAATGAAAATCGTGGAGAGTATTGTCCTTGTTGCTATGAAAATCCCTTTAAACGCGTACTTAACAACGAACTGATCGAGTGTGATTTGATTAAGAAAATTCGTGACTTTCATAATTCGATACCAACGACCGCGAAAGCATTTTTAGCAAATGAAAATTTACGCGAATTTTGTGGTGGTTTTCCGGCTTTTCACGATAACTGGTCAGCGGAAAACTTTGATTGGATACGTGCAGCAGCTATCTTAAGTGCAATGGGCTTGGATACTATTGTATACAGCACTCTTCAATACCTAAACGACAGGAAAATTATAGTCATTACACCAGCACATGTGTCAGAGGATTGGATGGAAAATGCTGAAAATATCTTGGATTCATTAGAACTTAGCAACGAACAAATCTGGGACATTATTAATGACGTAAATTTCATTAAGGAAAAGCTCGATAGAATTGCAGTGAACGACGATGATGGATACCTTTACGTACGTGAGAGAATGACTTTTGAGGAGCTGAGGGATGAATTATTCGATTACGAAACTTATTTTGAAACTTTATGGGGACAATCCTTAAATCCAGATGATGTTTTTCATTTAAATAACGATGAACCTGGGTATCTGAGTAGGTTTCTAAATATTTTTCTTGAAGCTCCTCCTAAAGTTGTGGCTAACTACATGACTTTTATAGGAGCATGCTCAATGCATGCATACCATGATACATTTTCGTTAGTGGAATTATACTTTGCACCTGCTTTGCTTTCACTAGGATTTAGTTTTTATTTAAATTTCTTTGAAATGCAAAAACGTGCAGAAATCATAAAATATTTCAAAAAATTCTCTAAAGAAGAGATCTCTGCAAATGACAATGACTTCGAAGATATGAGCATAGACCAAGATGAGCAATTGATAGATTTCGTTAATACATATTTCAGTTATGAAAAAATAAGCGGAGAATTTGAGGATTTAGAAACAGGCACTGATCATTTCTTTCAAAGTATATTAAACCTCACAAGATTGACATCTTCACCTTCAATGAAAAAGTATCTTTCCTACAGAGAGGAAGATTCAACTTTATATGCCGATTCTAGATCACTCCTAGAATTTTTACAACGTTATCATGGCAAACCAATGGTCTACTATTTTGCAGGCTGGGCTGCAGAAAATTGGAAAACACTTTTTTATTCTATTAGCTATCAAGAACTAATTGAACAATATCCGGCAGTTTTAGAATGCATTAAGGATCAAATAAGAAGATACGACTTTCATCAGGAAGAGGAACTCAATGAAGAATGGTTTAGATATGAATTGGAGAGTTATTTGTTCTCAATTGAAGCACTCAGGTTGGCCTTTAAAAGTTATACATCCTGGCTTGATGAAAATGAAGAAGTTGCTAGGAAGCAAGACGCAATATTAGAAAGACTGAACTTAGATAGTAAAAAAATATTTTTTGTAGCTTACGCTCAACTTAACTGTGATAGTGAAAATATTCCGCGCCATTCTGTGCACTTGTCCCTTGTGAATTCTGAATTTGCAAAAATTTTTAATTGTAAGGATAATTCTAGGATGTTTTTAGACACCAAATGTGAAGTAAACTTGAATAAACGATAAAAATTTTAAATTTGTTGTTTTATTAAATTCTTCGATTATAGGGAATCTGTAATAAAATGAACAAAATTTGTATTTGGTAGGTATTTGAATACGAAAGAAGAGCTTTCAGTTTAATTTTCAAATTGATCTACTGAGATAAAATTATGGAGAGAGCATATATTTTAACAGACCTGACCTGAGTTCAAATTTTGGCGCGTTCTTAAGGATGCAAGAGACAGTTTCACTTTATATAAGGCCGTCTATTATCTGTGCATTGTCTAATGGGAAATTTAAGAGCGAGAGAAAAGGTATAAGACAAGATAAAATTGGTGCCACTTTTGACCTGGAGATTTCTATGATATGCTCTCTCTTTTTTATCTGTAAATAATTATTAAAAGCGGTCAAGGCTTAGAATGTTCCCGGGCACCCCGGTTTTAAGCGATTTTCTTTATTTTTGTTTTACAGTATTTGAAATTTAATGAAAAATAGACAAAATTTTGATTAAAATACAAACACTAAAATTATCTCATTGTCTTCTATAAATTGTTCGGTACAATTTTTTTCGTTTGTTTATAAATTTATTGTAAAATAAAATATTAATATTATAATAAAAATTCTAACCTTAAAATTTATTGTCCAATAAATTTGGAATACCTAAAATACATAAAATCTGAAATGGCTTGAAAATTGACCCCCGCGAAGCACTTTGGATCTGAGAAAATGAAAAGAAAACAAAAAATTCAAAAAGGCACAGCTTTACAAACGGTTGCATTGGTGGTGGTGGTTTTGTACACAAAGACACAGCTTAGACACCGCTTTACAACGGTTGCATTGGTGGTGGTGGTTTTGTACTATTAAGATGGTGTTTAGAGAAACCAAAAAAGATATTTTAACGAAGGATTTTGACGAAAAATGTAGTAAAAATTGAAAAAAATTAACCTATCCAAAAATCACATCACGGCTATTTTCAAAGCATGCGACGGGAGAATCAAACAGTTACGCTGGATCAGCCAATCTGATCTAAGGTAAGTGAAGAAGTTTATAAACTTTTCGGAAGCGGAAGACCTACTCAAGCTCAAAAAATCGGAGACAAGGATCTTGGCAGGCCTACTGTATGATCATCTTAAACTGGTGTCCATTCCCCTAACGATCTTTCCAGTTTAGAGCCCAAAGGAATCAATGGCTATACTAAAAACCTTAATTTTTAATTGGCTTCTTAAAAATGCATGAATAAAGAGGTCGCAAATGATCGAAATGATTACAGGTTTCTTCCATGACCTTCTAAAATAATAATAATAGCTATGCATCAATGGGTGCCTTGGATAGAAACTTTCCCAGCCTGGATATCTCACTGACACTGTCAGCGCTTCCACAGAAGAGTCTCCACGATTGTCGTTTAGCTTTATGGATGGCATTTTTGTATTCTCAAAGTACAGTATAATATGCACTACATGCAACTTCATTGTCATTTAAGGCGATAGGCTGTGCCAAGAGTGCGCCTTTTCGATCAGCTCACAGATTGAGCATTTTTGTTCTTTTTGCTCTACTATAGAGACGCCGAACACATCACCACGTTGGATCGGAATCCTTTCTAATTCTCCTTACAGGACAGGAGGAGTTCATAGGAACAGCAGTGATGATAACCCTCACTTCTCTGTCAACGTCCGCCCGTCCGTGAGCATCTACGTATTGAGATGAATAACGTTCCTACGATTTCTAATTAGGTAAGTTTACTCTACACCCTTTTTCATCGCATCTATTAGGTAGCAGTTATAATAATAAATTATAAAGGCACTTATACCTCGAGTTACAACCAATACATGTCCAAACAGAGTGGTGTGTGTTGGCATCGCATACCAGCAGAGAGATTCAGGTTCCTGGTGGCAGCATGCTATACTCTGCTTTCAATTTCAAATGTGGAATTAGATTAAGGGTTTTTTGCTACAATGCCGGCTCTAGGCCTAGTTGTACTGCGATTTTAGAAGATTTCAAATTTGTCTCCCCATCAAAGAATGGAGAGTTTTGACACCCAACTCTCCTGAAGGGGTGCAACATCCAATGCGTCCTTTATAAAAATGAGTTGCAGGTGGGCAGTAGCCGCCCTGATACAAGGGATATTGATTTGGACAAACCTCATCGACCCTCCAATTCCTTACCTTTAGTTATATATCCTCCAACTGTCCGTGTTCTTTGTTTAACTCTTTTTCTGACAGTAGACTACACCTGGTGATATGTTCATCGAACCCGCAGGCAGGGGTCCTGAAAGGCTTTGATCGCCAGTGTTGCACCACTTTCCAGTAGAGATGTCACCCGCGATGCCCGATTAATTACGTTCATCCACTTCAAATGAATCTCTAATTTTCTGTTAGTACTTGCATCAAAATTAAATTATGTATATGCCCGTGACGAGGAAAATATTATCTTGAAAATTGGTTATAAATATTTCTGCTATATAAAAGGGAAGATAGTACCCACGACAAACCGTCGTCACTTAGATCTTCATCTCTCGATTCTTATATAGTATCTTCTTAAGTTCTAACAGTGAAATTATAGGAAAGAAATTTTCAACATCAAAGGATATCATAAGGAAGGAGATGCAAGGATGCATTATGAAGGAAATGAAAATCTTTTATTTCAGCAAAAAAGGCTGTTTTTATAGAAAATTCGGAAATAAGAGCAGTCTTCCCACCTCATAAACACGTAGCAATGAAGTCAGGCAAATGTATAATATTTTTGGAAGAATACTCGATAATTGTAATTTGTTTACCCTCTTATTAATTCACTGGGTTATATCCACCTAGAACTATTAAGTTATGATATTCATATACGCATTAAAATTTATTTCCAATTCACACTAACCCAGGAGACTTCAAATTCCGTATGATAAAGTAAATTAAGAGAGCTTGGTGAATTTTTATAATCGTTTATTCCAATTTATAATACTTTTTTTTCTGGGTTCATACGCGAATTTTCTTTACATCCAAATTCTTTTGCCAAATCTTCTGAATTTAAAATCACTAAGATATGTGAAATTCACAGTTGTATGAAGCAGACGAAGAACAATTTTCTGTTATTCAAGTTAAACCTTTATCCTTAAACCTATATCTTCATTTCTTTGCAGCCATGCATAATTTTTGTAGCTTCTGCTTAATTTTTCTCTTGAACCGATGAAAGTCGACATCCAATATTCGATAGATGGATCGTTTTTATCTTCAGAATTATCCAGAGATTTAATTTGCTGCTTTACAAGTTTTATAACTGAAGCGAAACTATCAACATGTTCTCCAATTCTCATTCCTGCAAAAACATATTCCCAGTTTTCTGCATCCCAATCAGAAAAGTAATATACCATCGGCTTATCCAGGTGATGAAAATAAAACTCAAATGAATACTTTGAATCGTAGTACATCTTTTGTTCCTGAAATCTGTGCGAATAACATTTCTTTAGGGAAGTAGGTACCTTCACGACTTCCTAAATTTCTTATACATATTTTGAAAAAAATTATCGGGACTTATTTCCAGATCCCCATACTCTTTACGATTACGATTTTCGTTGTGCAGCATTCTTTTCAAAGGGTCTCCATATTGAGAGAATATTCTTCACGGGTGTATTAATAATTATTTTCATTGAAATTTCTGCATGCGTTTTCAAAGAAGTCCTCGCCAAAGTCAGTTTTTGGATGGATACTTTTCTCTAACCAATTCACGAATTTTTCAAACAATTTATTTCCTACATTGTCACAAAAAAAATTCCAAAATCAAATATGCTTATTGTTAGACAGTGTCCTTCGCATTGAAACCCCTTTTATTCTTTGAAAAGTACTAGGTAATTGTAAAAGACATGCGATATAAAATCGAACTCAAGCAGAAATTATTGCTAATCGCGAGAAACAATTTACAAACCCAACAATGTGAGACAAGCTAAATTTAATTGGGTAGATATGGAGAAAACTGAGCAGCTTTCACGTGGCGTATGCCAAATAAAAAATATTCATGTAAATACTTCCACAACTCACTTCACTATAAAAAATAAATCTTGAATGAAATTCTTGGAAAAAGCTCTTGATTGTACAACCAGTGTTAGTAGCTGCTTCAACTGGCAAATTGAAATAAAATTATCACTCCAAAATTGATATGTTATGTTTGAAATACTTCCCAAAAAGTATAAAAAGAGTTTTGAGGAATTTGAATTTAAATTATCAAAGGAAAGATCCGCAAAATACAAATTGTGAATAATTGACATGAGTTTGCTTTAAATAATTTATTTCAAGAATTTATAAAATTTAAATAGTGGACTATTTTTACACATGTTTTACATTTGAGGGGCGTGACAGTGTAGTGAGTTATGTTCAATTAATTTTACATTATTAAAGGTTGTAAAACAGCTTGTAAAATACTCAAATTGTTTTAGAAGCATTAAAGTTTTTTAAAAATTTTAAATACACTTAAAATTTCTACAAATATTAAGATAGACATTAATGTATTTCCATTTCTGTCGAATCAATGTCGGTTCTTCCCCAATCAAGACGGATAATCCAGTATTTTCCCCGTTTTAGTAAACTTAAATAAAAGCTTGTTTTTAAAACTTTTGTTTGCACTTTTTTAACACATTGGACGCGTAAAAATACGTTTTTCTGTGAGTTGGTGCGAGAGGAAGACTGTCTCGAAAAGTACTGCTCCTACAGGATTATACGCCCGTACACACTGCTGCTATTTCAAAGGTTACTGTTAAGGAATGCGGCTTCGAGGAATTGAATAATCCACTTTACAGTCCAAATATGGCCCGAAGTGGCTATATTTTAGTTGCCAAACTAAAATCAGATTTGCGGGGAAGGAAACTTAACTCCATGAGGGGATTAGGTAGCATTTTAAAGACAAATCTTCAGACTACCATTTTAATGGTATTTAAATAAAAAACATGAGGACAAAATGCACTTGATTCTGTTAAAATTCCAAATTATTTCCTACTCGTGTATGTTTTTCAGAATTACTGTTGAATAATGCAATTTTTGAGATGAGGAAAATAGTAGTTTTTTGCCCCAGGAGTGAGTTATTAAGCAAAACGAAAAAAAACCCACATGTACCTTAAAATAAAATAAATCTCGTGCTATGTAATATACGAAATTTTCCCCACAGCTACAATTCCCAGCAACAACCTCTAAATGTAGTCCTAAATAAAATAAGAGGTCTTAAAATGGTTTTAATAATATGCTACTTTTGTATGGTTTAAAATTGAACTAAAAGTTTTCGTGGCCATTTCTGCTAAAACGAAATCACATTACCTACTTCCTGTAAATTTTTTTGTGAATGAATAATTTATTAGCACTACCCTTACACATACTTCGCAAGCCTTATGTAAGGCCAAGGGATGTTCATAAATTAATATAGCTGAAGGTCGTGGTAGTTTCTCCGCCTGTACAGGAAAAATCTACCAACCAACATCAATCAATCAATCACGTTAAGATATTACGCATAACATAGTTTATGTTCTTGTTCTTAGCTATACAGGAAAATTTTTTGCAATTCAAGTTGAGCATTGGATATACTTTAAATTAAAATTGATTATGATGCGTTGGATATCTTCTTCGCAACCTTTATTCCCAGAAAATCTAATAAATTCATCAGGGTCCGCTTCTGCTCATTTAATTAATAGCTTCAAGAAATGCCTTGGCAACCCTCATAAGCAGGACCCTCAAAACAAATTGCTTGCTTGTTCTTGCGAAAATTATGAGCAAATTAAATAAAATTTAAATCTCATTGTTTTTATTAGAGCCTACATAAGATTAATGATGACGACAGACATAAACTTGACTCTTAAGTCAAAGAAATAATTCAAGGATGATAACATTGAGGAATTATTAATGGGGTAAGCTTACTTCAATATGGGTGAAATGCTCGTGGAGGAAAACCGTCTTATGTATCCAGTAGTTAATAAAATTTCTTCGGCCCGCCCCGGGAAAATCGTTTTCTTTTTAGGGGTTCCTTTGTGTTCTCCCAAAACATTTTGAAGACTTCAAGGCTTTTCTTGGATTAGAGATAACATCAAGGGAAATCCTTGGCCATAGGGAAAAATATTTACCTATAGATATGATAGCAGTTATTAGATGAGAAGAAGAATTAAAAGAATTAAAATTTTCTGAAGAGCTGCAGGCAAAAATTACTTCGATAATAAATAAGAAGGATTTACATAGCTTACATTGTTGTCTAATATCTTAGAGAATTTAAATAATTTGTAAGCATTTTTCCACACAAATACACAGTTAAAAATCTTAGAGCAAGTATTAATATAGACTAAATATTACAGCCAATATTCAATGCAAGGTACATTTACCTTTAATAACCCTAAAATATTGAAATAATAATACATCAGTATTCAATGTTGAAATTAATATGTTCCTAATGAATTTCACTGTTTTTAAATTTGTCAGTATTGGATTTTAATGCTGAATACTGTTTATTATTTAGTATTTGTTCAATTTGTTTGCAGTGGAAAAGTTATGCAATGGTTTAATACCATCGCATTAAAATTTAATACTTTAAAGATTGAAATTAATACTTTTGTATATTAAGACGAATTAACATTTAATATTTTCATTATTGCATTTTAATATTGGTTGGATTAGAATTTATCCCTTTGCATAACGGTATATGGTGCTTGTTCCTGCAAAAACAGATTTTGTGTTCGCCGGCGCGTGCCATCAATACACTCAAGAGCCGGCTTGCTTAAAATAAAGTGGATCATGTCTCTTCTTCCAGTTTTTTTAAAAGTTAAATTGTCTTCTCAAAGTGAGGCAAAATTTGTGAAAGTGTTAAAAGTGAAAATTGAGCATAACAGACTGAAAAATATTATACGTTTGCATTTGACAATTTTTTTACAAGGATCTGTATTACAATCGGGAAACTATCACCGGTTTTCTGGTTAATAATTTAGAAAAAACATTAATGTGAAGAGAAATCGCCTAGAAGGATTTGATACATCCAACGCCGTGGACTGCTTTCCATATAATTCGTGTGTATTTTCTTTTTGTTTTTATTAATTCCTTTAAATACATGCATTTCAGATACTGAATGGAATATTGAAACTATACCCTTTCTGTAACTTATAAAAGTCTTGCCATCAACTGCTCAAGGACCGAAATCAAAGGAGAAAAAGCGAGCTGATTTTGCAACATCTATACAAAAACTTATAAAATTTGAAGAGGTATACGCCATTCAATATCTGAAAGCTTAAATAATTAATTATACTAGGAGACCGCTGTGCAATTGCACAAATTGAAGGTATATGAGTGACATAACGTTTTTATATGTTCCCTCAATTTGCACCTTAAATTTTTCCAGAGATATACCCTGTAGGCCTAATCCTCCCATGCAAGGAAGCAATAAAAAGACACTTGCAAAATATTTTACCATGCAGAATAATGAAATGACAAAAATTCCAATAAATCCATGTATTGCATACTTATCGGTGGCAAACACTGAACTTAACACCAAAGTTACCCAGGAACGCAACCCCAAAGTAATGAACACAACCCCGAACTGATGCGGATTATTGTTGCCGTTATAAAATTTCAATAAAAGCTCGATGAAACTCCATATAAAAAAGGGGCTGAAATACGGAACCGGGAGCTTTCTTTGTATAATTAATATATAGACTATAATTATAGTTGAACAAACCTAGGGAAGAATACGACCTTAGTGAGAGGCAACCTCATATAATAGCAGTTGAGGCAAATCAGCGAGCAGTATCTCGTGGACAAGAGACTGGTTTGTACGCCGCCAAACAGTTCTTTTTTAAACGCGTTTGATCTTTTGTTTAAAATCTTTTATGTATTTAATATTGAATACGACTATTCGCTAAAAAACTTTTTGGAATTTTTCGGTAATTCTATATATCAAGTTGAAGAAAAAAATAAATCTACACGGGCACTTGAAATTTTTCCTAAATTTGAATATAAATTTAATCTCGCAGGTTGATCCAAAAATACTTTTTAATATGTAATATTTCTGTTTTATATGTTGTAATACATTCTCATCTATTTCTTCTGTAATATTCCACCTAAGATCAACTCATTTCCTTAATAAAAAACAAACTCTTAAATGTATTTCGAACAAGGAGGATTTTGCGAGGATTTAGCACTTTCAGTGGACTTCAAGACGATTTTCAAATATTGAATAAATTTAAAATAGCAGAGAAAACCGAAATATTTACAACAGAATTTTTAGAGGCAGAAAATGGATTTCATTATCGTTGTAACTTTTCTTTATAATTTTTTATTTTTTTATATGAATTTCAATTTTATCTTTGCCATGTATAAAACACCAAAAAAGACTGTTGTGTTATAATGTAAAGAAATATTATAGTATTATGTTCTTTTCTAGTAAAATAAATTATTTCAATTTTGCTTTTTAATTCGAAAAAGATGAGCCTGTTGTTAACTTTTAATACTAATAAAGGTAAAATTTAGTCCCGCTGGAATTAAAATGCACTATATTTATATATTGTGTTGTCTACACCTCTGGAACCGGCACATCACAATTACGACACGGATTGTCTAAGATCAGAGTGAGGTCTTCATTGGGAGACGCAGAACTCCGATTAATGATTGAGTCATTTGAATGAAACTGCCTGCTGACCAATATTTCGTTCAACTGATCAATTTTAGGGTGAAATTTTCATTCAAAGCGAATGTGCAAAGAACTTATTTGCTGTTCAAGGTCCGCTTTAACGTTTTCCAGTTTCATCGCGCGATCATCCGCTACATTCCTGATTAGAACATCAAGTGCATTCAAACTGATGACAGAGGTCGACGACGTCGTTACGTTGATTTTAGGCTGCAATTTCTCTTGAATTTAGGCTTGCCAGTCCTCTGATCTGATTCCAATTTTGTTGATCCATGGTTCCTGCAGCAAAGCTACATCCAACTCGATGACTCTCTACAGTGACGAAGTTTGAGTCCGAAAATTTTTAAATGATAGTACAGGCCGGGTTAGGCTGACCTCACCGCCGCATTGTCCATCTTGTCCCCAACATTGGACGCATCTTCAAATCGTTTCACCTTATTCTTCCTTGTAAATGATTTATTCTGAATCCTTCTTGATAGAATTGAGTCGTTTATTGTAGAGCTCCTTCCTAATGAAAAGCGATTTCCTGTTTCTTAAAGGCGTCACAATTTCAATTTACTGTGCTCCCAATTCCACTTGTGATGGAAAGAAGGTAAGGCGGTTATGTAACCAAAAAAAGTGAAACAGACAATCCACCATCATTTCGCCCTATTGATCGAAAGCGATTGAAGTCCTCATTTGTGACCACACTTCCGAATGGACCACATACCCCTAATATTCCGCATATCACAAACTTCAGCAAATATCATGTGCACTGCAACTCGCTATTCCTATAAATTTTCAGCAATTTAAGCTCCCACAGAAATACTCTTGTGCCATTTTTCTTACTTGAAAATTTTGCCACCTCTCCAATGAGTCCAATTATCTCGATTGCCGGGTGTCTCATCTCTGCCCCTAATTCAACTGAGAAACTTTTTATTACTCACAATTTTGCACAAAGATTATCCACTTGAGTAAATCTCAAAAGAATTTTTCTTCCCCTAAAATTGAATTAGAAGCGGTCTAAACCAAGTCTCCAGAGATAGGACATCTTGCCCTTAAACAGCACCAAACAAAGGATAATGGACACCAGGAAGAAAGTTCGCATCTGTGAAATTACAGAAACTCAATTACGTTAATGTTGCGGAAAATAAGGCGGAAAGTCGTAAGGACATTCTTTGCCGATACGAAAAACTTATCGCATTTTTGCTCGAGTTCTGGATGGCTCTCAATCGAAATTTAGTACAGGTAGCAAAGTTTCCTTTTACTGGAATGGTTGGAGATGGCACATTTATATTGCACAGAAGTAGCTGTAAACTTAAATATGACGGTGGCTGAAAAGTGGGATGAAGAAGGCCACTTAGACGGAAAGGAATTTAACCAAATGACAATCTCATTTACATTAATTTTATGTCGTGATTTTGTACCTAGAGAAACTTTTAAGGTAACTCTAGTTAGTACAAAAAGTATCGGGAACTAGACTCTGTGATAGTCTGTAATAAACCCTCCAAAGGGGCGTATTACAATACCCCCCACTTGCTTGGTCGCAAAAGACAATTTAATGGGCTTTTATTGGAACTATTTTGATGTATTTGGCCTAAGGTTTTGTAACCCAGTAGGAAATGTAATGATTACAATATTGAAGAAGTACCATTACCATTAATTACTACCCATTACTTTTCGCACGACATAATAGATTACATTTACATAGCGATGTAATAATAACAAAAAAACGAAATGCATAATCTTTGTATTCCACGCTAAACTCAAATGGCTCACACATTACTTTTTGCAATACCCTGTAATGTATAACAAGATCTATACCATTTCTTGCAAGACGCCGTTCATTATTGCTTTCATAAAATACTAATTTTCCTGCTGAGTGGTCACAAGAACAAACATATCAATTAAATTTGTGCAATCATTGTATATTATTTATCACAAATTAGTAAAGAACAATTTTACGATAATACAACCTTCACCCCTTCCTTATATCACTTTAAACAGCGTGGCGTTACTATTCCTTATTAAAAATTCTTTGCGTAACCTAGGTGCAATATTCAACTCACAAACGAAATGCTGGGATCATATAAATTTAATGGTGTCTACGTCATCTTTGAGTATCTGCAAGTATACTTTCTTGTAAATTCAAGCAAAACTTCTCAGGTGCTTGTTGCCTTCTTTTTAGCAAATTAGACTCAACTTGTTCAACAAAAATAAATATAGCATTTAACTGTTTGTATTGGATCCATATTTGGTTTGCGCATACTGCTATGTTGCTCGCTAAATACATATCTTAAGCAATCGCATTTTATTTGTGTCACTACTAAATATACATAAACTTCAGGTCTGTTAAAATATATTATCGAAAACAAACAGAACAAATATTTTTAGAACATTTCCAATTACTTTCTAAACGAATTACTCATTTGCAGACTGGAAATCTTATAACAATTGTTTAAATTTTTCTCTACGCATGATCAAGTTAAATCTAAAAGTGGTGCCATTCTTGAGGCAACAATGCTCTCTCCATATTTTTATCTCAGTGGTCCTAGCCCGGAATTCTCTTCATTACGTAATCCAATGTAAGTACGTAACAAACTTCATGCAATAAGCACAAAATGCAAATTTACCCTGCTACTATTCAAATACGAGTTTTATCTACCGCTCTAACTAAATTCAACATTTCGATTGCACACGTACGTAATAACAAAGCTATTATGTTAGGTCTTAGGTGGTGCCAGAATTCAACTATTGTGTGAAAAGTTCCCAGTTATTTGGAGAGGTGATATCTCTCTTTATGAGAAGTGGAGTTTCCCTGAGGGCTTGCATTTTAAACGAAAAGTTATATCACTTCAATGCACACATTTTACTGCGTTTCATTTCACCAATATCATCACTGTGCAAAGCAGTTTTCAAATTAATTTAATACAGAGCAAAGTAATTTCGAAATTATTGTGCATTCATATAAAGTGGGATTATAACATCTTTCAGCCGAAAAGCCAGTAGAGTACACATTTTCTTCCCTTCCTCTGAAATTACACCATACAGTTATTGCTCCCCATAGGAATTTCTGTAACTTCTTATGCTCTCTGAAAATCCCCATTTTATGCCCATTTTCACTGTTATGGTAATTGGTAGCCAACAAAACAAAGGAAGGTTAATGGGATAACAACTTAAGATGTAGGTGAAACCGAAGGATTTTGTATATATGCTATCTGACGAGTTGTAATTGGTGAGTTACGGTTAGGTAATCTCAAAAGCTTTGTAAATGGCTTCATGTTAAAACAATTTATTCAAAAATATTTAACTGTGTGTGGAGGCTTTTAGTTAATATAAATGTGTCCGATTCAAGAACCATACTTCTCGTCATTTAAAATTTATTTTCTTGATTCGGGTTCATAAATTTGGAGGAAATTACTTTTCGCAGTATGTCGAATTTTGTTGAAAGTCTGCGCATCTTTCTTTGGAACTTCATTTATCAAGGGCATGTAAACCGTGTATGTGAATATCATAAATACGTATTTACGGAGAGGTAATTATTGAAAAATCTGTAGTTGAAATTCTGTCAAAATTGATATGTTATACAAATTCTCACTGGGTTTGTATCCATCTCCAATTACTTTTCAGGTGGGCTCACAACTCTGGGCTTTAACTCTATATACATAATTGGGAAAACACAACCTCAGGAAAGATATTTCCAAGAATTCTGGCACCGCTCCAAGCAAGTATGCATGCATAGATTCACGGAATAAAATAGAACTTCTTCGGCGTCGTCTGAATATATCATCTCATCAAAAGGGTAACTTAGCATGAAACTACAGAAAAAGTGATACAATTTCTGAGACGGAACGTAATAAATTTCCTAACTAGAAATAGCTACCATAAAAGAATATTAAGTTTAGGAGAATAATTCTTCCTTGCTCTTCTCCAACGAACCATAATCATGTGCTTCAAGTGAGCCAATTTGAATGCATTATTTCATTCAATTGAACTTCATTCAGAAAGGAGCAGGAACTCCTTTCAAAAATCCAATTTAAATATTTCCTCAAGATATTAAAATGTCTTGTACTCAGGAAATCTACGTACAGTGAGTAAATGTATTTGTTCTAGGCTTTAGTGTGTGTATTACTGATTTGTTTTTGTTATTCCAATATCGTGAAATACAAAGTATCTAAATTAACATATAAATTCAATTATTGAGATAAATACCAGTCGTTAGGCATTCCAATGGCTCCTGTTGCAGAAGAGAAGGCCAAGCAAAAGAAGGCTACAAACTATCAATAGTACAACTTTTTTAAAAACATTACAAATTCAAGGTATTGAGCATAGTGAATTTGGATCAAATGTTATGTAATACCACTAAGTATACTAGTCATATAGAGAAACTTTCTTTAACAAAAATTTGTTCATCGTACCTCTTACTACTGTTGCCTTGGATCCCAGAGGTTCACTCATTCATTTAAAGCTTTAAAGTGGACAAATGCATTTATTTGATTGATGAGAATCAATTTGAATTTGTTGTTGGCTAAACTTGGATGGTTAGAATACGTAGAGCTGAAGAAACTTGTATTGGTGGCCATTTATTCACTTTAATGCTTTAAATGAATGAATAACCTCTTGGATCCACGAGAAGACAACAAGTGTAAGAAAAACGATTAACACATTTTTGTTAAAGAAAGATGCAGATTTTCTATTTTTATACCTAAAAGCAAATAATGAAATCAAGTTCTTTAAAAAAATAATATTATAACCAATTGACATCAACATCCATCAGAAAATATGGGATTCAAAAATCCAAAATTTCCACTCAATTCAATACTGACGGCAATATTTTAATTAAATCTAATCGTAAAGTTGCAGGTGACTGAGAAGGAAGTACATCTTATGTCGCCCGGGACTTTTGGGTCAATAGGAACTATTTCCGACATACTTAAGACCCACAGACAGCTAGGGGAACAATCACCCAGAAGATACTGGAAAGAAGTGGAGTCGGCAGTGAATAAGGTCAAACCATGGAAGAGAGCTGATTTTAGGGTGTTAGATCTTACAAAATGCCTCATTCTAAAGTCCTCGTTGGCTACTTTTCTAGAAATCAAGGTATGTCAACCAAGACAGTCCTTCGCTATATCGACACCGAAACGTTTAGAGTGAAGGATGTATAAAAGAACCGACGGAGGCCAAGGTTCCTTCGATAGATCACGTGGAAGGATAGACTGTCGTTCGATTTCCGAACTAATGAAAACTGCCAGCAAATTTACACTCGTCCAAGAAACAGGTACCTCCTGAAAGCCGCAGCAAGGCCCAAGCGCTGAAGGTGTGTGGACAGGGATTTCCATGAGCATATGGCCTAAACAAGGAAGAAACGCTCACCAACAGTGAAATCTCCGTAATAATATGTCAAGTCCTCTAGACTCTAGAAGAGCGGAAAACTTGTATAATCAAAGAGAAGTAAGGAGGTTCCGGAACATCAATTACCTTATGAAGGAAGCATAGCTTTCTATATTGTGAATATATTACCACCGAGCAGCGCAGTATAGAAGAATGGTATTGCGAGATGTAATCACGTCATTGAAGGCAAAAATGAACCTGATGCAATGTCATTGAATGCGACATTGATTTTCAAAATATTTCGATATTATGCTAGCCTGAACTGAATGTGCTGAATAAAAGTCACCCTACTATAGACAATTGCGTAACGCTATATTGGATCCATGATACTCAGCGGCGCTTTATGACTTCATGGAACCCCGGGAAAATTTTAATTTGAGACTCTATGTTCAAGTTTTTTGTAAACATTATCAGGTGTTTATTATGCAATTGTGCGTCGAATCAAATTAGTCCAGAGTTGATATCATTTTTTTTCTCGCGATATTCGACACGAAAAAGAGTTCACGAACGTACAAACGTACGTACACACGTACACAGACATCTCTCTAAAGACAATGGATTCGGACTCTAGGGATTTCGGAACGTAAAGATATGTCGAAATTTTCAACTCGAAAAATCAGACCCATTACAATAACTTCCAAATGGAAAGTGAAATGGATCAGCTTTTTTTCGGCCACCTTACCTTACAAATTTCTTATTTTTCATGCATAAATCAATTGTCCATAATGACAATCATATTCAAGCTACATTAATTCGCCCCTGGACAAACGATCTAGTTGAGTTGAACAGACATTATGGCATATTTTAGTAGCGATTCGAAGTGTACTTAGAAATTTATTAATGCTTGGAAACTTAAAAAGGACACCTCAAAAGACGTTTTTTGATTAACTGGGCGAAAGATTTAACGCTTCAGACATCAACATATCCGACAAATACCTTTTTACCTAAATATTTATTTTTGTAGTGATATTTATCTTAGGTTTGGACAAATGAAATTAAATACTGGACTTACGTGATAAAATCATGGACAATTGATTTATACATAAAAATGGCACATTTGTTACATGGAGCTGCTGGCCAAAAAAAAGCCAATTTTGTTCTTTCCTTTTTTTGTCTTTTTTTTAAGGGTGGACATTATTACGGCTTATTATACCTAATATCTATCATATAAGAAGCTTGATTTCGAATCAATTTTCTACTTACTTTTTTTTAACTATTCACTGGGTTTTTTCGATTGATTGTTGGATTTGGTTAGATTCTGCAATCCATCCGTAGTGTCCAATCTTTTTGAAAATTTTTCTTGCAGTATCTAGACAGATATTTTTCTTGAATTTTTCTTTGATTTCTGCTGCTATTTTGAGTGCAGTTAATCGTGGATTTTTTCTTAGTTGTGATACATGTCGTCTTTCCCTGCAGGATAACTTTGATGGACAACCGAAACGAAGCTTGGATGTGAAATCTTATGTGGAATTGAAATTATTTATAACCATTTTAACTGAGGAATATTGTCTTCCCACTATTTTTGTTGTATTTTTGTAGTTGTTCCCTCTTTTTCCATAATCTTATGATAATTTTTCCTTCACTCAAACTAATTTCTTTCCTTCTATCTTCCACTGCAACGTGTTTTTTTTTTGTTTACAAAGCAAACTCTACACGACACTACTTGACTGCTCGCCAGAATAACTATAGTAATAAATGATGAACCGTCAACTGTGGTGACGCGGACATAGTGGGGTGAAGTGGATCACAGCCTTCTCTTTATTTTAATGAATACATAGCAATTTTTGAGTAAAACTTAAGACGATTTCATGAACATATTTAGGTTGTAATAATGTTAATTAAACATTTTAAAAAAAGACTGAAATCAAATCTCCTAATATTGTTAAAAAACAATTAATACCTACTGAAGGGTAAATTTATTTTTGTAAACTAAGTAAAAAAGAAGCAGATCTGCACCGGAAACCTCTTATTATATTCTAAAAAGTTTCATTTGAATTGATAGCTTCTCATCTAACTGAATCACGTGACTGCCTTTAGAGACCTTAAGTGACGGTTTTCTTGAAGTAGAATGAATAATCGAGAATATTTTCATATTGTGGGGTGAAGTGGATCAGTATATACGCTATTAAAACTGCGAGATTTTTTCATAACTGCACTTTAAATGCATTTACCAGTTTCTACATAGTTGCCTGTGATCATGTACTAAATAACTGGAAAACTTATAATCGTGGTGTTCATCCTAAGGCATACTTTCCGCGACTCCTTAAAAATTCACTTGATGAGATTGGTTTAAACAGTTCGCCTAATGCAATCGCCGGATTTAGATCTGCAGGTATTATACCAATTAATCCTTACAAAAGTTACCCGAATATAAAGATAATAATTCCAACGAAGTAATATCCAATGCAATAGTGGATTATTTACAAAGAACTCGAG
>QYTT01083551.1:0-11863 GCA_006980735.1 Dasypogon diadema
TTTCGCTATACAATTTAAAAAGGATATTCCTCTATAATTTTGTGGGTCGTTAGGATCGTCTTTCTTATAAATGATCTTCTTAAATTATCAGAGATCTTATTAAATTATCAGAGATTTCTCCTGAGCCTAGAATGGCATTAAAGCTTTCCGCCATTTTCATAATGAAGTTTGGGGGAGCAATTTTCAGAAATTCGTATTGACACCGTCTTCTCCCGGAGCTTTGTTATTTTTTGCTTTAATTAAAACTGCATATATTTGATATATAGTTATAGGCGAATCTAATTCCGGACAACAAATTTTTGGTTTCGCGAAAAGTATTGGGCACGCTGCAATGATGGGGTTCAATAAATTTCTAAAGTGGCAGTATAGCTGATCTAATGTAATGTTATGTCCTATTGTAAACGTTCTTCCTCTCAATTATTTTGCGATAGCGCACCAGTATTTGCTGTTTCTAACTAATGTCATATTCTTAGCCAATTACTCATAGTATTCCCTCCTCCGTTCCTTGCATAAATTTTTGAAACGTCTGTTTTTACGGAGATAACTTTTCCTAGCCTCTTCAGAGTGAGATTTCCTAAATAAGTTTAACCACTTAAAGGATGATTTCCTTGCCCTCCAGCATTGGGAGTCAAACCATTTTTGTTTGTACACAGGCTTCTTCCCTTCAGGTGCTTTTCTTGCTACACGGTGAATAATTAGCACAAGATCCTTTAAAGTTATGCTTTCCTCATTTTCCAGCGACATCATCTCAATTTCAATGTCTCTTTTATATTTTTCTGGGTCTTGTATATTCCAGTGCAGTTTAGGAAACAAAGATAACTTTTTGTAAATTTCTGTTTCTGCTCCCAAATCCAATGTCATGCAGAATGGCATATGGTCAGAAAAATCCAGTACCTGAACCAGCAGATCATTAACCCTATGGAATAATTTAATTGAATTGCTGCTACATCAATTACTGAGCTACCGCGTCGCTCAATGTAGGTTAGCTCACCCTCCTGATCGCCACGTCTTCGGCCATTAAGTATAGCTAATCCCCAATCAGTAAAGGAAAGTTTTTTACCCCTTGCGTTAACAACTTTATCTTTAGATTTCCGAGAATTAATACCTGTATCAGTTAGAGTTTCCATCGCAAGATCCAAGTCCCCTACTACGAGCGAATCATCACTAAAATGTTCTGATAGAAAATCTGAAAATTTACTAAATTCTAAGTCCCATCTTGTGCAATTCAAATGATAGGTATTAGGTATAATATATTCTGATTCGAGCCCAATCGAATAATTGTAAAATTATGTAGCTCTATAAATGAGAGGTTCACCGGACACGATTTCTTTATTCCATATAAATTCCCGCCTGACGCTATTATAAATGTCTCGAATATGCAGAAAATATCAAATGTTTGAATGTAATTAAAAAAGGAAGGAAACAGTAGCTTACTTTTCAGGCCGAAAATATTATAGGACAAAATTTTTAATTGATAATTATTACTACGTACTAAATCTAGATTTTGCTCCAAACAGACTACTGATTCCTAATTTTGGCGACTACTTAATAATAAGTTTTCCTTATCTAAATCTGACAAGCTTGCGAGACTTATTTTTGTACGACTCTTTTAAAACTTGAAAACCGTTTTGTTTCCCACAAAATAGCTCGCCTTCATGAATATAGAATTTGTGTTGATCAATATACAAACGATCGTCGCTTAGTTTCATTTTCATATTTGGGTTGATTCTGTTGAGTTTCTCTTTTAGCTTTATCAGTACCTAGTTTTCGATTGTTTCGCGCGGTAACAGTTAAATCTTTACTTACTGTCACTTCTAACTCTTTAAGTTTCTTACTTTGGTTTAATATCTGGTAAACTATCGGGTTTGAGTTGAATTCTGTAAGCATCATCAAACGGGAGCCATCCCTGAATTTGCCAATGGTTCGGGACTTGTTTATTTGTGCTTGCTCAATGCCCAAGATTTCTGTGCATAATTTCTGGACATGCTTGAATTCTGGCGGGTGAATGTTTTTTGTTTGCCTTTTAGGATTGAAATAATTTTATGCTCCTTAAAATTGTTATGTAATACATTCTCACAGCCTCAATACGATGCCGACCGTACGAAATATTTTCAGATATATATTATGCATGAAGTACATAATCATTGTCGGAAACGAGATATAAATAAAAATGTATGATTTGTTTTTTTAACAACTTTAATCAGAATCATCATTATCAACATCCAAATAGGTAGGATCTTTCATGTCCGGAGAGTTTCCCAAAAACAGAACAAGAACTAGAGCAAGTTAACTTTCTAAAAAAAATAAAAAAAGACGGAATAGTCAACAAAAAATAAGAGTAAGCTTACGGGACGTGCTGTAGTAACAAAATCTTAAAAAATAGTAACTTCTTTAATTTTCACTTATTTTGGGGAAATTAGAGAAATTGCTCGTTAGGGAAGTTGAGTTTAGGGGAATTGGTTTCAGGGAATTTGCTTCTGTGAAATTCTCTGCAAATCAGGATCTTCAAGTCTTAAAGAAAAATACAAATGAACGACTTTCTTTGATCTGCCGAAAATTAGTCCCCCTCCCCCCAATCGAAAGTCTGGGTCCGCCCAACGGTTGCAGAGCAGAAACAAGATTTTTAAATACAACCGTTGGTGAGGCCACAGTAAAAAAACATCACATAGTGTTTTAAAAATAAAAGACCATAATTTTGTTAAAAACTTTACTCCTTACAAAGAACTCTTTGTACAAAATACAAATTCTCACCACGCAATAAATACTTAAAATTTACAAACAAGACTTAAAAACTAGTATTGTGATGTTAAATTGAAAATAATAAAAAAAGTATTTTTAACAACAGTGAAAATTTTACGTAGATAGCGCGTCATTCTCCTCTCATTGCACTTTATCACCCAGAAAAAGTGAATTTGTAAAATATAGATTGAGTTAATGGCTGCAGTTAGTGGAAAAAATGGTCGTCATGTGTCTTTTGAGAGGCGGAATGAAAGTGTCTTGATCAGTACGAAAATTAAATCACAAAATGTTACGAACAGAAAAATCACATTGGGTTCACAGAGCTACAGTCAAACATAAGTTCCGGTTAATCGTTATCTTAATACTTTCCTAAAGTTCTCCAATTCTAATATGCTATTCGACAGCCTGAAATAAGAGTTTATTTAAATTGATGCTCCTGTCAAATTAGGATGAAACGTTTACCTCCCAAAGGCATTGAATAATGAGACTATTTCACTTCTTGTAAGGTGGAATACAGAGCGCAGCTCTGTAAAATTATTCCAAGCGCCATTTTCAGCTGCCAAATTAAATTTTTCTGAATAGAGTATTTTTAATGCTGTTCCAAGTCCTTGAGTCTGTGCAGATAAAATTGTTTTACATGAAGACAGGCTACCAAATGGTGAACTCACCTGTAACTTCCCCCAAAGGCGGCACTTGTCACAACCGACACAATCCATAATCCTGGAAATATTACGAAATTTCTCCCGAAAATCATTTTTCAATTTAATAGACTCCATTCCACTCGAAAACATCAAATTTTCATTAAAGTGGGAGGGAAATGATCTAAAATTGTAAGATGTAAAGTGATTTAAATCAAAAACATTTTAAAAAAACGCACTCAACTACGTTCAATAAGTCATTTATTGCTAATTTTACTTCATGATCTTCTTCAGCGGAACCGGTATAGTATTCCTCGTGACGAAGATACGGAGCTGCCTTAGCCAAAGCTCGTAACTCAACCAAGTATATAAAATACAAATTTTTTAGCCAATGAGGTCCCTGATTATTCGTTTTCTCAGAACTAAATCTATTAGAAAAGATGTCGTCCAAATGTAATACACAATTATTACAAACACCATTACTAACTTACCTTCTTTCGAATTCTTGAATATTTGGACCCCAAATACCTTGGGGATCAAGAAAATCCTTAGTTTCTGACAAGAGGTACTTGGAACAAAGGTGAATATTAATACTGGTGTGTAGGCCTGAAATCAATCGGTAGAATGCTCGCTGTTCCAGGCAAGCGTTCATAATGTCCAGGTGGGGAATGTACGTAGTTAAGGTGCTGGTGGTATTGTCATTACTATTAGAGAAAAACATTATTTCAACTGTATGCGCACTGTCACATTTTGCAATACCGGAAACAATTTTCTAAATAAATACTTTTCCATACTCTATGGGCAGATTCTCCTCGATATCCTGTGTATCTTTCAGGATTAAGTAGTAAGTCCACATATTCGGCCCCATTTTGCTGATCATCCAAAATACAAAAATCATCTTCTGCGGCATCATGGTCCGCCCATTTTTGGAAATCTTCATGAGCTTCTTGACTTATACTTGTGTTTAAGTAGCCAAGTTTATGACTAACGTCATCTTCATCACATTCGTCTACGTTTTGCGCCTCTTCGGAATACTGCAATGAGATATAGTTGCTGTTTAAGAACTGTAATTATTAATTGGTTATTGGAATATACATATATAATACAGGGTGTTACAATAGTTTGGATAGTAGATGTTAAGTGTGAACGGAGCTTAAACGTCAATTGTTTTTTGAGGTTAGTTTTTTGTTTTGACATCTTCAGCCATTTACAAATTGAATCATGTAAAAGTTGAGCATTGAACAACGTGTTAAAGTTATTGAAGCCTATTACGAAAATGGAGGTTCAAACAAAAGTGCATTTCGCGCTCTCCGTGATTTTTTCTGCCCGCATAATCGACCAACCGAGAGTGCTATTGGCAAAATTGTGAAGAAATTCTAAGAAACCGGGTCTGTGGCAGATGTTAAGAGGCCAGTACGCGCTAGTGCAGGACGCCCACCCAAAAACATTGCTACTGCAACTTATAAAAGAAAAATGTATCTTGCATTATTATCTACCTTACGATTTATTAATATGTACACATATGTTACTTCGAAATAAAAATCTTTGGTTAAAAAGCAATTTGTTTTCCTAAGTCCAAATTTTTAGGTGAACTGCTTACTGCGTCGCCCGTTTAAAACGACCTGATACGCTTGGTCCCTTGAATGTCGTTATAAACGGTTTCTACTGTATAAATAATTAAATAACACGAAAAATTTTTTTTCTCCGCGCATGAGAACTTCATTTCCTTGTTGTTCAAGCAACGAAGGTCCGAACGTTAGTACTAGAATATTTTTTCTTCTTCATGCCAGGGTGATATGACCAATGCCCATGGAATAAAGACAGCTACCGGCACGAATGGAACAATTAAGTGGCATCAGAGATGATCTTCGGAAAATTGTAACGAATTTTAGTTAAAGCAAAAATCATCCATATACCGAAAAAACACTACAAACAGAGACGGAATTAGTGAATAATTTCCTTGAGGAAGCCAAAAAATGCCTTAGTACACCGGCTGATGCAGAAACTATATTGAAACTCAGACCGGCATGCAAAAAAATAGTAGAGCAAGCGGAAACCATTTTTACATTAATACATAACCAAAAATAAGAAAATATGGCTTTCGATATAAAAACAGCAACGTCATTGCTGAAGTCATATGACGGCAATCGCGATGAAACCGAAGCATTCATTGAGTCGATGGGTTTGTTGTACAAATTAACCTCAGAAGACCAAAAATCCATTATGATAAAATTCATAAAGACGCGTATAACTGGTAAAGCCAAATATGTAATAACGGAAAAGACAAATACAAATAAATTAAGGCAAAAATTCTCAACAAAGATATCATCGCTTTCGGAAATAACTACGAAAGCAATTACAGTAGATAAACCTCAGGCAAATAACATCCTGCATTACAATGCAAGACAAGGAATATGTCCAGGAGGAAATCATTACCAAAATAGAAGGACTACATGGGGTATGCAGAATAGGAACAATTGGCCCAGACGATATCAGGCAAACACTACATGGCGGCAAAACAATCGAAATCAAAACGCCTCCAGTAGGAGGTACCACCGGAAAAACAGCGAAAATATACAAAATAACGTGAATAATCAGATCGATAACTGCAATAATCGTGGTAGAAATGCACAGAATAGTTCACAGTATAATAATAATAATATCAGAAGGATGAACTACTACGAATCGGGGGAATACCAGGACCCTCAACCAAATGCGGAAGCAGCTCGGTTGGGGGATATAACAAAAATAAATTAAGAATATATAAACTAAATTTATCTTTAACGAATTTTATCAAAGCATATACCGATATGTGTGGACCCATATGCACGTTCATTATTGACACTGGAGCAGATATATTTATCTTTAGAAGACAAAAAATTAAGAACGATCAATTATTGAACCTCAAAAATACCTCCCTGATACAAGGAAAACAGTCCATCGGATCTACCACCATAAAACTCCATTTCGGTGATCTAATAACAATGAACCACTCATTTCAAATCATCGACGAAGACTTCGCTACCGGAGTTTAATAATAATTAACAAAATTTAAGGCCACTATCGACTACGATACATGGACCCTTACCTTGAACACGACTAGAAACTCGGTAGTAATAACAATACAGAGTGACCCATCCTCAGATTCTTTTGCTGTACCACCTCGGTGTGAAAATTTAGAAGAATTAATATCAAAGAATTGAAGGGTGTCAAAGAAATAGTCGTGGCGAATCAAGAAATTCAGCCGGGTGTATTCATTGCGGGAACGATAACTTTGCAAGTATGTCCGCTCGTTAGGGTGTTAAATAAAGCAATTGCACTACACAATGTCGAGGTGAAAGTACAACCATTATCCGATTTTGACAAAATAATTCAAACTGAACAAAACAGAATAAAGCAAATCATATCTAAACTAAGTCTTAGTTCTGTACCAGAATAGGCTATAACCAAATGTAGCGGTTACGCTACGTGTTAACTTTAATTGATTAATAATAATAATTTTAAAGATGACATTTTGCGATTATAAAATTTAAGATTTTCGAAATTTAAAGAAAATAAACTCATTGACTGGTTTATTTTAAAAGAGAAAATCTGGATGACCAATTAATTTTAGCAAACAGTGTAGTCTATAGTGTCTAAATTTATTCGTCGGAAATGTATTTATCCAGACACTCTGCTTTTACGCACAAAATTCATCACATCAGTTTTTGAAGACAAACACTTTGGAAAACTTTGCACAAAACTCATATAAACACTGAAAATTTTGTAAATATAAATTTGTCAATTTGAAGTTTTCGTTTTTAGTCTTCTTTTGAATTTAAAATCTGTTAAGGCTCAACTATAATGGAATTACGGTGACTCGAGTTGCCTTAATTTGAGCTTCGAAAACACTAATTTGGCTTTATGCAACCATATTCGACTTGCTGCACTTTTCGCTAACTTTCGCTAACTTGTCTGTGGTACGGGAACTTTCGTAGCTAACTTTGGGGAAATTAAACAAAATCAGTTTCAGCTGTCATTTTGTGATTTTGGAAAAAGTTTTGAAAAAGTGTGGAAATTATGGAGGAAGAGAAGTTTATAGAGGATCTAATTTTCCAAATCTCTTAAAAGAGGTAAAAAAAATCCATTTTACTTCTTCTTTACTTTGAATTCTTGACGTTTCAGTTTCTTCTTCTTATCATTCTTTAGAATTTCTTTAAGTCTATAATGGTTACGCTTAATTTGACAATGACTTTCGCTGACTTAATTCATTTTCGCCAAGTCACGAAATTCCATTATAGTTGAGCCTTTAGTGGTCCAGAGTTTTATGAAAGTGCCATGTACTTAAAAAATAAACCCTAAGAAAATAATTTACATTTAAAAGTTAAGAATGAATAAAATTATATTGAAATAAATTAAACAAGGTTTTATTTAAATACAAATAAAATAATAAAATTAAAATAAATTAATAATGGTTCAGAAATGGGAAAGTAAACCAACCCATAAACCATAATACAAACTCGAAAAATTATGCCAAGATTACGAAGATATATTTGCACTCTTAACAAATAACTTCTACGAACAACGAATAGAATTAGCCGATAATGCAGCGGTATATACAAAAAATTACCGAATACCAGAAGCACACAAATCTGAGATCAATCAGCAGGTCGACAAAATGCTTAAGGACGGAATAATAGAAAACTCAGTATCCCATTTTCATTCCGCAATATCGGAAAAATCAGTATCGAAAAAATCCAACAATCAAAATAAGCAGTGGCGTCTGGTTGTAGGAACCTTAGCAAAAAAAAAAGGTATTAGCTGATAAATTCCCTTTGCCGCGTATAGAGGAAATACTTGACCGGATGGGTAGAGCAAAATATTTTGTCCTTTTCAGGACTACCAAATTATATATAAAGAGCAAATTTAAAGTGTGTGTGTGTGTTAAGGGTATAAGGATATTTGGTAATAGTTCGTTTGTACATCGTGCACGTAAATATAAATTATCCTTACATTAAGTCTAGTAATCCTTTTTCAGTGCACCAAGTATAAGGCACCTTTGAAAGTCATTTATGTCCTTATGAAAGGATATCACCAGAAATAAATCATGTGGCCCTATAAAAGACTTTGTTACCTACATACGAGCCAAATTTGGAACTTCTATTATTTACCGTTATGAAAATATTTGAATTTAACAGAGAAATCAGAAAAATGTGCCTTTTAATCCTGTAAAAGGACGTATCTCAAAAGTAATTTAGGCACCCTCTAGAGGATTTTAGGACACATGTTCCTATCAAGTTATACCCCCGTACCTCTCTCCGTTGGGAAGATATTCACAAAAAACCGATTTTTTGTTTGAATTTCAAACGTACTTTTTGACTTTCAAATGACCTTGTCGCCTTAAATGACTTATACCGTTAGATTTGTAATATCATGATGTATCGTTATGCAAAGTTTCAAGACAATCGGACGCGCCACCTAAACGGAACTACTTCCCAAGAATCAAACTCGCACTCATAGAGGAGACAATCTGTAGAGCAGCGGGTGAAGATTCCCAATTTAATAATCGAAAGCGTAAAAAACATTAAGTGCGATGATTCGATGATGTAAAATGGAACCTAGGTAAACGTGAATGCACTCAAGATTGTTAGCCTCTTTCTACTTTTTTAATTTTCCAAAGCGCACTTTAAATTATTGCTTTCGTAAAACTGTTCAGGATTTTTATCTAACCACTCAAAACTACTCTTTTCTAAATCTGCAGACTGAAAGTAGTGATGAGCCGAAGTTTTCGTCGCTGCAAACGTACGTATTTACCAAATTATCAACAAACTTTATAAACACAAAATACTTTTGAAGAAGTCTTTGAACTTGTCATTAATTACGATTAGAGAACAGAAATAGGCTATGAAACGCAATAGATAAAATATTTTTTCCCCAAATTGATAAATTTTGAATGATGTGGCCTTCAGTTTCCCCTTCCATATGCAATTTTTCTGTTGGGAGTCCACCCTTTGTAGAATACTCGAAATAAATGCAAAGATATAATTTATTCACCTTAAATGACGGAGTTTCCTTGTGTCCTTTGAGTCCTTCTGGAATGTCGGTTTCCGCGCAGGATTCTACGTGGCAAAATCTCATTGCACATTTGCTATCATCAGCCCAAAACGGACACTCTTGCTTCAGGTTAACTTTGTAGAATCTAAAGAAATTCTTGGTGAGAAGGCTTTGCAGCCGGGGATATATTTTAACATTATTAAAGTGGTCCACGGTATCCACACTGCAGCTACAATCGTTTATGGACCCTTGCAGCTAAAATGGGAAATTGCTGGCGTTAACAGCAGAAACTTCTAGTTAAAATACAAACCTCACAAAAGCAGCTGTTGTTTATGTCAATAACTGATTTAGGGAAGTATCCACTGGACTGGCTGATGACCAGCACCAAAACATAAACCAAGAACACCTCGGCAATTCTCCTTGACACTGACATCGCGTTTTCCGTAAATATTTTCTTCTGAGTTGAAATACAACTTAGTCTGCATATATTCCAGCATACGACAGTCGGTCACTTAATATCGGGCAATATAAAATCGGAAAAAAAACTTTCACTTGGAGGAATTTCACATCAATTTCGCCGTCGATGATGTGTTGAAATACGCCGAGAATTTGGTAACTTTTGCTGCGTCGTAAATGACACCTGTGCAAATTGTTAGCTTAACCGATAAGAAATGATATCTTTTACGTCATTCGGTGTTTTGAAGTGATTTTTGCTACAGCATTTTCAATTTAATTGAAATGAAATTCTCCCACTTCAATTTTGGGGGCGGATGGACACGTATTCCACGAACCAAGCTGACCTTGACAGATGTACTGTACGTCAAACACATATGACATTTTAGGATTCATTTTCGAATTTCTTATTTCTTCGAAAAACCCCGATTTGTCAATGTGTGCGTGAATTGTCTTTGTGTGCGTAAATTGTCTTACTAATTTTTCAATTGTTCTAAAACGTGTACTAAATTGTACTAAAATCCGACAATTGTAAAGTTAAAAAAGAGGGCACTGTAAATGACAGGTTAAAAAAGAGGGCACTGTAAATGACAGGTTTAAAGAGGAGGCACTGTAAATGACCGGTTTTTTGATGGGTAAGTAAATGATAGGTTTTTTAGATGGTGACAGGTTTAAAGTTTAGTTTGATAAAGTGAGAACTCTTAATAAAAACTTGTAGCTTGTGACTTGTGGTCCAATTGGTTAAACGGCTGCCCGCGACGCCAGAGATGGAATGTTCAAATCTGGGTCTTTTCATGGGAATTTTTTCCTTTTTTGACACTTGTTTGGTATTTTGTATTTTCATGAAAATATAGCTTAAATTTAATAATTTATGCAAAGTGAATAAGTAAGTAAGCAAAATCAATTTGTTGGAAAACACATATTTTTAAAAATTAGCTTTGGAAAGTTTATGTGATTCATGTATTTGAGGCACTGAATTATAAAATGACCATGTACAGGGTGTCTCGGAATGATGAGTTCTTATTTCGTTTATTCCGACATCTCCTTCTAACACTCCTTTTTAAGGATAGAAATTTCTTGCCCTCGAATAGAGAGGCAGTTACTAAAATCACAAGAGGGCACGATAGGATCACATACATATAAGTACCCATTGGAAACTGAACACAATTGGTTTTCCAACAGCATGCAAATTGTTTGCATATTATTTTGATAAGCATTGAAAATATGAACGTCCACACCTCAAATTTTGGTAAATTAGAGTCTAAAATTATTAATTTTGAAGTTATTTTATAATCAACTGAACTCTCAGTCATATGAATACAAATAAACAGCATATTTTACTGTTAGCAAGATATTTATTGCAATCACTGTAGTTTTGTAGTGAACATTAAGAGCTCTTGGTTTAATCCATCCATACTAATATTATAAATGCGAAAGTCACTCTGTCTGTCTGTTACGCTTTCACGCCTAAACTGCTGAACCGATTTTGATAAAATTTGGTACAGGGATAGATTAGACCTTGGAGAAGGACATAGGTTACCTTTTGTCGTGAAGGGGGTGAAATAGGGGATGAAAGTTTGTATGGGCGTCGGTCATTATTGAAGATAAAACCATGAAACTTTGTATTTGGGCGCGTGATAGGAAATAAATAAACTTTTTTTCAAGCGTTTTTGAAATTTCGACCTACTTGGGGGTGGAATAGGGGATGAAAGTTTGTATGAAAGTCCAAACAAATATATCTATGCTTACTATATTTATCGGAGAGATATACATGTTAAGGAAATGCACCCGAGACGTTCCTTTCTAGAGTTAATACATAATGTTAGCTGTTTATTCAAAACAACAAAAATAACAAACTTATTAAAATCAACAAAAATCAATGTTTATTAAGAGATTAGAGATAAATTGGTAATCCGGATAATCGCGAATCCGTATAACTGAGGTCCGGATAATCGAGTCTCCACTGTATTTGCAACATTAGTATCCTAAAAATAAAAAGG
>QYTT01083552.1:2969-13912 GCA_006980735.1 Dasypogon diadema
TTTCAGACGCATTCGATGCGTTTTGCATTTTCCACGAATTTTTAGGTAAAAAGTGGTATAAAAACCTGCGACACATGATTGACCTCACCTTATATTTCCTTATACTTTTGCAAAGTAGTTCAAACAAGTTTTTAGGGAAATGATTTTGAGTGAAAGAAGAACCAAATTTAATCTTTTTCATATTTATTCAATAATATGTATTACCACCATTCATTCTGACAATTCATTATTTGTCAGAATATCTGAGAGAATGAGGCCATGAGGGTGAGGTCAATCATGTGTCGCGGAGTGTATATCGTATTATGGTCAAACAATTCCAGAATACTCTTCATTATTATAAATTTTGGCTATTTTTAAACTTTTTCCAAATTCAATGTTGAGTATTGCTTACTGTGGCTACTTTTGTGCCATTTATGTTTTGCTATGTATACAGGCGACAGATGGAATTTAAATTATAAAAAAGAGTTATTTAAACCGAGGAACACCTTTTGTTTACATATACATGAAGTGTACATATACAAGTTAAAAATTTATAATTGCCAACACAAATATCTTGTAAATGTCTGGACAGGAATAGTTAATAATATAATAGTCAATTGGATTATTCCATCAGTATTAAGCGTCTATATGTATCCTGATTTTGAGTATGACTATTTGTATACATTTGAAGTGATAAAACAGCATCAGATTCTACAGCATTGGTCCAGAACTAAGTTAATGGAACTTTTTCAAGAAAACATACTGGGTGAATTGCAGTATTTATTGGCGTCCAAGCTATAAGACTTTACCCACATTAACTTTTTGTGGCGCACAATAAAAGATTATGCCCATAGTGTTAAGAGAACTTCAAGGAAAATTATTCCCGCATCCATTTGCTCAGAACGTAAGGGAAAAGTTTTAGAAATTGAACTTTAACACTGAAATGCGTCTAGAGCTATACTATTGCATTCAAACTTTCAAAGTTTTTCTTTGCTTTTGGTTAATAAAGTAAATATTTATGAAAACAATATGAATTTAATTTTCGTAACTCTCGCAAGCCACGCATTTTTTTATTTTTCTTGTTAATCGAATACTTTCAAAAGGTCGAACTAATCATTTTTTAAATTCAATTCAATTTGAAAAGTGTAAATTAACAAGGGTTTGTTCGTAAAAACCTTTTGAAGAAAACTTTTCCTCCAGCTTTTTGAAAACATGCTCTTCCCAAAGTCTTAAACTCTGGAGAGGTGCAGTCATTGATGGGGAAATGGTCCACACAATGTAAACAAAACCATTATTGACGTGTAAAAAAAGACATAGTATCCGTCGAAATATTTCACGTACACAACGTAATCTATATCAACAATGTAGACAATGAATATTACATAAATTAAATTCCCAAACGAACTTGTTAAAAAGGTAAAAGGATTGTTGTTCCATTAGCACTATTATCCGTAATATTTTAATACATTTGTTTTATTATTCGATTTCAGTTTATTCTTTATATGTTTTTATACATGCTCTTCTACCTGGATTATTTTGTATTTTTCTGATTTCCCATTTATTTTTTCCACAAGTTTACACCTTTACATTTCTCGATTTCTCTTCTTTTCGGAGAGGACCGTGTTTTAGCGTAACCTGTAGTTTATCCTCCACAAGAAAAACGCTTTTGAATTCACAAACCATAAGAATGTTTGTTTTACTTATATAGGTACTTATAGTTTTAAACTATAAATCAAATTATTGATAATTCAAAAATGTGGACATACGTAGGCGTTAGAATTAAATGAAAGGTAATTTTCTAAATATTTGAAAATAATTTTACATTAGTAAGAAACAATTATGTTTGCGAAGATAGTATATAATTTTACCGGTTCTGCCCGTGAAATTCTAAGGGGACGGTGTCATCTTAAGGGTTAACTCTAGCCCTTTTCTGCACTTCGCCCAAAAATGAGCTGATTAAAGCAAAATTCCTGTCTTAAATATTTTTACATTAAAGAGTTAACCACTTAGCTTGGAAATTAATCGAAGAATGTGAGAGCCGAAAGTGCCTATTTAATTTCTCAGTAATTAACTAGTTACCGAATACCAGGCTTAACAAGGTAGGTATGGGGACGCAATATTTACATGGAACTTATAGGTAGTGAGTAGTGTCCATTACCTACCGCTACTAGGTACGAGGTAAAAATAATTACCGCGTACTGGGCTTAACTAGGTAGGTGTAGTGACACAACATCTACCTATTACGCGGATATTGCCTACTATCCACCTCTTTTATCTTTTTTTATAAAGTTCTTGTTTGAAGGCAACCTTTTATTTGCTGTTGCTTTCATATGAGCCAAAATTCAGGAACACATTCTTCCGCTGCTACTCTTTTTTCCGTTTGAGAAAGGAGTTCCTTAACCTGTCAACCGAATTTACACTTTTGTTTTAAATTTATGAAAAGGATCTTCCTCCACATGGAAGAATATTTTCGAACTTCTGTCTTGGGAAACTTGCCTTTTCTGGAGAGCGTTCCAAGTGGTTATCACGTGTGGGAGACGTTATTCCAATCGAAGTGCTTAAAGAATAGAAAACAAAGAGGATTATTATAAGAATTTAAATACTGGCAACTTTTTCCTTCAATATTGGGGACGCAGTTGCATTAGTATTAGTTGTATTTTCTGAAATGATTCAAGTAGGTTGTGGTGTTTCTAGAAAGGATTTGAGGGATGCGGTCATATTATTTTACTGAAACAAAAAATTATTATTATTAATTTGAAGGGGATCTAAGGTTTCTAAGGATTTAAGTTCTGAGGAAATCTGGAAGATATAGCAAACCAAAGAAACTGCAATTTATCCCATGGAATTTTAAGGAAAAGTATTATCCTAAGGGGACATCTATTGTTTCTTCTCGTAGTGGTTCAAAAATAATAGGTTATTAAGATATTTTTAATATGTATACTTATAAAAAGAGGCATTTATAAGAGTGTGCAAAATCTTGAGTGTATATCGCTTTTTTCATCTGGATATTTGATAAATTTTTCATGTCCTCTTGTTACTCAGTGACAGTTTCGAAATATTTTATTAACAGAGGTATGACACCTGTGTGTTAACAGAGGTATGACACTTGTGTGTAGAAATTCTAAGTCAAACATGAGTGTATTCCAAAACATAGCTACATAATTCTGTCAAGTTAACTGCAACGACTCGTAGTTTTGGAACGGTTGACGTTACATTTGTCAATGTGAGAGCTGTCATTTTTTTCATTTACCATATTTTTTCAAGTTGATATGGATAGAAAAAGGAAGATTGTTGAAATTGAAATTAATTTGGTCGATGAACTTATGGAAAAAATAACGAAAATGGCAAGAGATGTAAGTGCTTTATTTTTCTTAAAAACCCTAATTTTTGTTCTAGTCTAGGCACTTTTCTGATTTCACTTCTATATTAATGCACCGATTTCCGTTTTCCTCTACTATTTCCACAAATTCTCCCTTCATTTCTCGATTACAAACACAAAAAACATCGCTCAACTAGACAGCTGTCAATAAAGTATGAGTATAGCTATCTTAGAACGTGCTTAATAGCAAGTGTCAAAATAGTTGACTATTGTAGTCAACTTCAGATGTTTTGGAACGAAGTGAAGTTGCGTCAAATGATGTCAGAGAGTCAGCATCTGAGTTTCGGAATTTTTGAAGTCATCTATAGTTAACTATAGCTGCGTTTTGGAATGTACTCCATATCTTCTCTAGTTGTTATATTTCTACTTTGGACACTGTTTTGAAGAGATCCGTATAGTATATTAAATGGAGACAGTATCAAAGTTTGTACAACACTTTTGTTTCACTGCACTGCAGGTTACTTGTGCTCAAGTTGCCGTTGTATCTTTTGACTGTCAATTTGACTGTCAATATGCTCTATAGACAATTTCTTCTCTGGGCTGTAAATATAGTGCTCGTTTTATAGAGACATTCAATTAAAATAGGATAAATAATGTGATGCAAATTCTCTTCTTAAGTTTTGCAGTCCCATTGTGAGAACTAGAAGATTCCAGAATGTCGGTCCTAGGTGGTAAGATCATATTTAACGCTAAGGATTTACTATTCCATTCTTTGTTTTTTTGCAAGGTAATATTATATTAATAATATGCACTTAATATAACCATTTTCCAATTTAACACTATTTCTTTAGTTAATAAATATGTACAACAAGCACATAAAACCTAGTTAAAGTGTAATATTTTTTAATTAGCTTTTATATTGTCTACGTAGACTATACATTATCTACATTGTCTACGCAATTGTTTACCCCAAAAAGTAAACAATGCAAATCAACGCGTAAATGCCCCTCACTGGATGCAGTCATAGAGGCGATCACAACTCTATGAGGTCCCCATGACCTCGATGATGATGAAACATCTGTGGTAGGACATTCTGACCGTCAACAAAACTATCCTTGCCTATCATTTTAAGTTTTTATAATACATTTTTAACTTAACATACTTTTTTAAAGCATTAAATGCTTCAGTTCATCTGTTTACCAGAGATTTGTCTGCTAGAAATTCCAGTCTATTTAGAAGAAATATTTTGGGAACGTTAATAATCTCTCAACTTAAATACCGAAAATATAACACTTGAACTTTGCACTTCAAGTCGGGCACTTATAGTTTGACATCAAAATATTACGTTGGCTGCCTGCAACAATAAACCATAATTTAACGGCACCGTATATCCGCGCTAATTAAAATTCATTATATGAACCATAATTCGCGTAATCACCGACCATATCCTCAACAAGAAATACGTACTTTGAAAGATCTAGATTGTATATAATGCTAACCTTACACAAGCGCATATTAAACCGAAACCGAAAGCAGAAAATTCTCTTTCCTTCCTGAAGGGAGGTAAAACTGTAGTCGCTCTACGGAAGAGAAGTTTCGTAAATGTGATGAAAATCTCAAGTAGAATGAAAATACGCTAATTAATTTGTTTTCTGAAGGGATTTTCTCAGCAATATATCTGAGGTGGAAATTTTGCAAGCAAATTTATTCTGGCATAAAATATTAAAATTTCATTTTTGTTCGACCCTAGCAAACGCCGCAGGCTATACTATTCGCAACGACTATATCGCAAGTTCACAGAGAATGTTTTTAGATGTTGTCGACCGTTGAGCCCTAGCAAAACACTGACTTCTGGTTCAGTTGGCTTGGGGAAATTCATATTCATATAGTGTTCAAAATTCTAGAAATTGTGGTGCTTTCGTACGATAAATTTAACTTCATATTTAGTGCGGGTTTTGGATTTTACAAGCAATACTTAACAAGGACCTATTAATTAGTAGTTTTCACAAATTAATTGATACCTTTCTTAGATGTTTGCAATATTTGAAAAGTGTTAGAAATATATGACACCTCCTCCGCAATTTGGAAAATATAATGCATCAAATAACAGTTTGTTGAGTTTACTGGGAAACACAGTACTTTTATTCACCAAACGCAGTACTTTTATTGAGTCCTCAACGCAATACTCCTACTTAGATTTCTACCGAATCTTCCACAGAAATGACCTTTTTTCAACGTCAATTGGTGTTGCCGGTCGATAAAGTGTTAAAGGATTTCTTTCCATAAACAGCTCTTTTTAAATTAGGGAACAAAGAATTGCTGGTTGTAGGACTGTAGGGATAGATTTTGATTTCCTCGAATCCTGTGTCAATTAAAATTCGCCTGATTCGTTGTGTCCTGCTACCCGAACACCATTATTTATTTTTGTCCCTTAGCAAACAATACATTACTGTGGAACTCTTTGGTGGATTATTGAAGATACAAATTCACATTTTCAAACATCATAACAACTACTTTTCCAAGGAAAAATGTAGTTCTTCAACATGATTATTAGTAATGAATTTTACAGTGAGCATCACTCTCATCATCATTGGTGGGTGTGTACAAGGCATGAACTACTATGGTATTCATTGCGCCATTGAATTTTTATCGTCTCTGTGTAAGACGAAAAATTCTTATGAATATTGTAGTCCATTGAATAGAAGGAGCATTTCTAGTCTCTATCACATATACAAAGTAATACTAATAATCGCGGTTCATTAATAATTCTTGGTGTAGACGAGGAAGCTCATCTTTTTGTTGGAAAATGTTTCAAATAGACATACTAGTGTATGTGGATTTTGAATTAGCCGAATCTGTTTTTACAGAGTGAGATGCAATGATGCGATGCAATCCGTGTTGGAAAAACAAAAAGATCGTTGAAGGTGAGGTAGGTCGTCCAAATTGTGGTCTGAGTAAAAATTTAAATGAATGTGGACATTTCATATCGAGTGACAATATCCAACTTATACGGAGAAAAAACACTAGATAAATATGAAATATTGGAAGTAAAAAGAGAAATTGAAAAAGGATCAGTTTTGGTTAATGATCAAGTAGATTTGCAAAATCATAGCCCGTTAATAAAAACTCCTTTCTCTCATCCGTAAGATTATTGTATGTTATTCGAGGTAAATCGGGCAAATCGGGAATTGCAGGTAAATAGGGAAATGTTTTTTTTTTTTTATTTTTGTTGATGTCGTTAGGTTGGCACTTTGTAGTGCACATTGGTGGTAACGATTGTAGGTAGTTTTTTCATAACAATTTGAAGTGAACACATACTGTTATACGTTCATAAGAAATACAAATAAAAAACATAACGCAGCAAAGGTTTCGTATGTCGTGTTTGGAAGTTTGAAAATTTATTATTTTTGAGCCTAAATGAAAGGTGAGTACATGAAAAATATTCACTGAGATATTATCTCTTATCGTGATAAGGCATTTTGCAAAAATTTCACATTATGTTACGAAAACGCTTGTACTTGAAGAATCGTGTCAATCGGGGTAATGCGCGAAATTGCATATCGGGTAAACCGGGAAATGGCTAAATGTTAAGACACTATTTAGCATTTGTGCGGACGCGAATATACAGGGTGGTCCAGAATTGATGATACAAGTTCAAAGGGCTGATAGCAGACCTAAAATGTAGTCGAAAACTTTATATGGGCCGACTTCTGCTTTGTTTTTGAGACAAGATCTTCTAAATGTCAATGGGATGTTGGAAAAATGTCGGATATATAGATTTTTGGGGCTGATGATTACGAATTTAACGTTAACGCTTAAGAATTCAATATGTCGGATCAAATATGGCGGTCGTAAATGTTAAATTGTTTAAGAGTTTCTCGATCATCATGAAAATAAGTCCAGATGGCTTTTTGGAAGTCGTCGATTTCGAATCTGGAATTAAATTTTGGAGATTCAAAATGGTAGGTCGAATATGGCGGACAGGTTTTACTACAGGTCAACGCAATATTCACGAAATGTCAAATCAAAACTAAAGGGTGCATCGGCAGGTTGCGGATAGTAGGACTGCCTGCAGATTTGAAGGTCAGCTGCGAATATGTAAGAATAAGTAGCCGCGGACAATTAACTACAAACGTCTAGGGTATAACATAATTGGTCTAAACCAAGAAAGAAGCTATATTCTTTCCTTGTAACATCTGCAGAAAAGAAAGATGACCTGCAAAAGTAAGCGAAACATCGTAAAGCCAAAAAGTGAACGGGCTACCAGCAAAGAACAGCAAAGAAAATAAAGCAGAAACAAGTTCGGAAGAGGATTTGGATTTTTGCTTGATGTGCTTGGAGTTAATGCCCCATAACTCGACCCACATCAATTCTATAGAGTGCAGCACTTGTAAACGACTATTTCATTTGAAATGTGTCCGCTTTTCTGGCGTTTTCTTCATTTGTACTAACTGGCGACTCGAATTTAAAATTTTCTAATGAAGAAGGCTGATTAATACAGTATTCTTCTTTCGCAAAATTTGTGTTCAATTTGTGTATGTTTGTATTTATTACAATCCAAAATAAAGAAATAACGTGTTTCAGTTATCGTTTTGTTTTCGTTTTTATTACTTTTTGGCCATTTCCCAGGTTACCCGATTTTAGCACTTTTTTTTGGAACATATAAAAAACTAATAAAAAATGTTATTTTTCGTGATCTGTTTTGACATAGTGAGAGATAAGGATCTCTTCTTAACCTTAGAACTTTAGAATATGTAATAAAAAAGTTTCTGCAGGGTTTATGTGATCAATAAAAACACTTCCCGGTTTACCCGGCTTACCCCTACAATTTTCAAGAATAGATAAACATTACGTGAACGACATCGAGGAATGAGGATATTGTTATATCTAGTCGTCTGCGGGAACTTGTTTTGTTTATGTAGCAGGCCCAGCACTCGATAAGTAACATACTTTTTAAGGGGGAAGCAAGCGAGGATAAATTATAATGGGATTGTGATTTATTCAACAGTATTGGAGGTAAATTTTCAGAATTTAGGACCTCTTTGTATAAAATGCGCTGGAGGCCGTCAGTTAGTCGACACACATAAACCTCCACCATTTCGATTAGCCGGCTGAGGTAAGTACGTCATCATTATGACGCAATGAGTAAGGATGTGGGCTAGGACACTGTTAGAAAATGCCAGGGACGGTAAAAGACCGGCCAGCTAACTCGAGTTCACTATCAAAAGCTTTACTAAATACTTAAGAAGTTGACCAGTGATACATTTGCTGCTTGAGCTTGTATACATGACCTTAGCCCACATTCTGCAGCTGCAGCTGTGAAGAATTGCGGTAAGAAAGGAGTTTATGTTTACAAACTTTCGGCTTTGCTCGACACTTCAGAGCTGTTGAACTTCACAGGAAATGTTGCAGAGATGTTGAGTCAAAGACTTGATCCTATGCATCCTCTATGATTCCATTCAGGTTAAAGATTACACAAATCTCATATCATGAAGGCCAGGTTCTTTTGGTAGTTGTATCTGTAGTAATCAAAATCAGTTGAGAGATTCAAAAGATATTCCCACAAGAATATTCGTTTTATAAGGTTGCTGGTCTAATCGTATTAAAACAAAAATGCTTTACATAGGGCTGAAAACCCTGTTTATTCTCCAATAAAAATATTGTATGTAAACAAATAGTCGAAAAGTTGTGTGTAAACAACTGATCGAGAGAATATCTTTCGTTTGGATAATGATATTTCCAAAAACCCACTACCACCTCTAAATTTTAGAGCACTGGAAATATGTGTAAATTATTTTTTTTAATTCCCTCCTCTCGTCTCCGTGCAATAAAATATATTTTTAGAATTACATTAAAATTTCAGGAAACCCCGATGTGGATGCCTCAAGACCTTTTCTCCATGGCCTCTCAGTGGTATTAATAAATTTTAAAACCACTCAACGAGCACTGTTAAAATTTTTCTCTGTTTTCATATTTCAATTTGTTGACAATTTGTTTGAAATTCATGTTAGGAATTTCTGGTATACCCAAGATAAATACGTCTGAAACTCTGGGAATCTTTTCTAAATTTCTTCTTCACACCGCACAATCAGTAGTGTCACATTTACAAGCACATTTTTCAATGTTATCTATGGAATTCTCTGCTTCATCACGACTTCAAGGATTTAATTTTGGAATCAAAATATTTTTTCAATGATGCAGGCCATAGTGGGAGAACTCAGTACGATTACACATGACTATGCACATTGTACAATATAATGTATGACATCATCGATTTTACTAGTGATTTTGTCCTTCAATTGTTTCAACTGATCCACTATCATCTTAGAGAGGCGAGATTCAATCACCCTTACCATTTTTTCCATTACAGCATCCGCAGAATTTGGGTCAGCAACAGAAGTCTTTATTAAATTTTGGGTTATGACTTGGGTGCTCTCCTCCGAGTTTGATGTCGATAGATTTTCCTATCTTTTTTGACTGTTATCCAACATAGTAAAAGCAACGAACATAATATATATGAGATATAATAATAAGTGTTTGTTAGCAACAGTTTCGAACGAGAAAAAGAGTGTCGCACAAATACAAGAAAAGCACAGCTTCAAGTATCCCCCATTCGAAAAATGATTAAATCATCTACAGAAAATGAGATATTATTATATAATCTCGTCACAAGCAAGTCCCCAAGTAGACGAATTCTATAAAAAAAAAAACTGACCTGAGAACTAAAAAAAGAGAATAAAAAAATCTCAATTAGATAATGGTTAAGGTCAGGAAAAATTAATTATTGCAGGAGACGAATCGAAGCACATTTACTCACTAGCTAACATAAAACACCAATGCTTGCTCTGTTGTCAACAGAAAAACTTCAAGAGTCATCAATGAGTCCATGAATAATAATAAGTTTTTCTTCTAGCCCAGAAGGCACATAATTCAGCGAGGAGCCAAGAACCATTTACCCATCTCCGCATTAAGCGTTCACACATTTCAAAGAAATGGAAAAGAAGAGAAAATATTAAAATATCCTTTTCGTCGTTTTAGGACTTCTCTAGTAGTCGTTAGTACACGTTGTTTTTGAACGTTGCAAGCATTAAAAAAAGTGTTGTGAATTTTGATGCAAAATGCTCAAAGCTAAATGAATTCCCTAAAAATGTCCCCATTTAAGGGACGACCTCAGACGAGGACGTTAGGCGTTAATGACACTTTTCATTTAAATCTCAACTGCACTCGTTTTTAGCCCTTTCACGATATTTATTGTATCTCTACTTTCCTTTTACGTAGGAGTGCCTCACTTCTTGGAGAATGAGTACCTTTCAATGTTACTATCCATTAACAATTCTATTGTTTGACTCTGTAATCACATAAATTGTTGTGAACTCTGTTCCGAATATGTGGGGATGGTTTCAGCAAAGTAGTCCCGCCATAAGCAGAATCACTGACCATATCCTACCATTTTTTCTCGGGTAATATTACAGATTTGTTTGAAATTACGACTGTACAGCCCCAAGTAATGCCTTCTCAATAGCCTTTTACAAAAGGTGGGAGTGTTTTATCTATCCCACCCACGAACAAATATTTTCTTTCAATGTTTCCTTTGTGGGTGTTGGTATATTCTTCGGAATCATGTAATAAAACCACCTATTTCACT
>QYTT01083553.1:0-10157 GCA_006980735.1 Dasypogon diadema
ATGCAAATCTACGCGTAAATGCCCCTCACTGCTTGCAGCTATTCATACTGGATGTTCGATTAGAAAGTGCCTTACTTAATTTTCGAAAAATGACTTCTATCATATTTTCCAAATTTCCTCTAAAATCCCAATTTTTAATTTCCTCACGATACATTGATTTGGGATTTACTGATTAGCTTCTATTATTTGAAAAACAGATCTTTGAATCAAAATATATCTTCCAATTTATACATATACAGGGTGGTCCGAAACTGATGGTACAAATTCAAAGAGCTGATAGTAGACTTAAAATGCATTCGAAAACTTTATATGACTATGGGCCGAATTTTGTTTTGTTTTCTAGATATGGTAGATTTTATGTTCCCCGTGAATTCAATTTATATAATGTTTATTATCCATTGTTGTCATAGATTACATTGTCAACTATGGCGTAATTTACGTTGTGTAGGCAATTTTTCCATCACTAACTAATCAAAACCGACAATATAACAGTACCTTAAATCCCTCAATATTAAGTGCACCAAGACTTTTTTGCGTTAAATTTCAAAAGAATTCTAATTTATGTACATATCCTTTAGTGATTTCCATACACATGTGCATATTGAATTGAATTGAATTGAATTGAAGTTATTTGTTTATGTAAGAAAGCTGTTGGTTGTGGAAGCAGATATACCAAGACTTTTTTGCCAAAACCTGTAAGGCTACAAATCATGAATTGAGCTCAAGTATTGAACCGAAGAATATAAAGCAAATCAGAAGTCTCGTAAAGAATAATAAATTTTTTAATATTTTAATTGCAACTTTCGGATAAATCAAATCTCAGGATAAGTTAGCCAGATCCAAACACCAAACTACGAAACAGTGGGCGACCATGAACACATGCTTTTTGTTGTTGTGTTCTTTAACGCTTTCCAAGTTCTCGATATGTCAGGATGAACGACCAAGCGACAGATTTAATGTGGAGGACAATTTAATTTTCACAAAAAATTCTTCGTCCCTTACAAGACTTCTGACTATCTGTGATTGAGTTATTTTTTACAAAGGCTTTAGGTTTAGTCTTCAGAAGCTCATTTACTTTGCCTTAAACTGTTCATACCGTGCATTCTTACGTTAGTTAGTGGCTTGCAGTTTAAAATGAAACATTATCTGGTTAAAGCGTTATAATAACCGTTGGTTCTATGACTCTATTCTATTCTATTAACTAAACACGAGAACTTACTTTTCATTTGGAAATTTTTTATAGGTGTTTATCAGTCTGTCAGCAATACCAATCCCTTTGAATGTATCTGCAGTACTTCCAATAAATGGAAGAGGTTTCAAATACTTCAATCCTTGCTTTTCAAATAAATCATGATTTTTAGTCACCCATTTAAAAAGCAAATAAGTTCCCAAACTTATCGCGATCGAAAGAAAAATAATGTTTATCATTTTTCTGTTTACTGCGCGTTCAAATAAACTCACACTCGACTTAATTAGAAGCTAAATGAGTACTGATCTTATTCATTGGCTTAGTGAGCTTATTCGCAACTAAATTTCAAGCATGGGTGTTTCTCTTTTATCAAACCGGACAATAGAGATCCATTGAGAGATAAAAAAAAAGCTTGCACACACTTTAAATCTGAAAGAACGCAAGATGTTCCTTCATGAGAAGCTTTTCTGTTTAGTCAAGATTGCTCGGAAGTTATTCGGTGACCTGTTCCTACTTCTGCTCCTGTTCCGACCGAAGACGATCAATTTAGAGCTTTGCTCTGTTTTTGCGGAAAAGGGTGTAAGTGTAAGTAACCCTTTTTTCTATTTGATGAAAAAAGAGCAGAGAAACTTAGGGCAATTTAGAGCGGGATATCTTGCACCTGCAACAAACCAAACGTTGGAATTTGGAATAGGAAACATTTCGAACTATCGAAGAACTTACAAACTTGCTCGGATCAAAGCAGAGATCTTTTCAGATTTTTTGTTTGCTGCTCTTTTTCACTCAGATCACGGACAGCATCGCCGAACAGAGTCAGTTGTTTTACACTTTTGTATATTTGGAAGCGTCGTTGTTATTTGGTGAATGGCTCGTTTCAAAGCTTCTGAAAACTTGCTCCCTCGCGCATAGGAAAAATTTGCTGTTGATTAAAACAATAATAAACAAAGGAAGAAAGGCGCCAAACGACAATCGTAAGAAATTGTTTTTAACGATTTAAAATCGCCTTTCTTCTAGAGTTTGTTTACTTTGTCTAAGTAAGTAATAAAAATTCAAACTCTTTAGTTTAATACTTAACCGGCCGACAACATATTAATGTCTTTTGTCTGAAACTGAAAAGTTTAAATCAAGCGTATTTCTTTAATGCATGGATAATTCCAGGTAAGAGATTATATAATGTTTTAATTCTACAATAAAAAGGTCGTGCACATCACTGTGAGTCTATGTTCGACTGCCACAAAATTGTTTATCACTAAATGCAATTCACTTTTCCTCTCTTGATGTATTTATTATTGGTAATAATTACACAAACATAGAATAAATAGAATAATTTTATTTTTAACTAGCATAGTTTCAAATTTAGCCCACATATGAACATAATATTCACCTAAACTGGGTATTAAAAGGTTGGAAAATGGCCACCAGTTTGATTGATTTTACCGGATTTCGTTATCTTCGCAATCAGTTCTTCACTCAAAATTCTGACGCGCAAAAATAAACAGCACTCACGAAAAATGAAAAATATGCATTTGTGTTATCTGTTAATATCAGTCATTAATTTAGTAATGTGTTTATGTACTGAGATAAGAACTACTTCAAATTTTACCACAAAGTAATTTTACTAACAGAACAAATATTTCGATAATATTAAGCAATATTACGAGGTTCCAGGTATAATTTAATCTCCTTCCTGGGTACCAGTCCCATTGTTGACTTTTTTAATTTCAAGGGAACATCTGTCTCCTCACATGTTTTTATTGTAAAATTTAACAATAGGTAGAAGAGCCATGCTTTTATCTCCATCAATGCGAATCTTGATCCTATAAACAATCACTTGTAGTAAATATTATGACTTTTCATACTATTTCAATACCCACCAATGCAAATCCTTGGTCCAACTCCAAATGGAAGGTGCACGAACATGTCCGTATTTTTATCACTAAAACGTTCAGGATAAAATTTCTCAGGTTCTGGAAAATATTTCGGATCCATATGTAAAGCATATGTTGGCACCCAGATTAAGCTTCCTTTCTCTATGGTAAATTTTAATCCATCGCTGTCTTTATAGTTATAGCTTTTTATGCATTCTCGGTCAGTGCCAACTGCAGGCGGCCATTTCCTCAATGCCTCCAAAATTACCATATCCAAGTACTTCATTTTTTGCAATACCTCATAAGTCAATGGTCCTCCGTTGAGACTTTTACTGGTATCATCGATCTCGGCTGCTAATTTGGATTGAACGTCAATATTAATCGCCAATTCGTATGCAGTGAATGTCATAGCTGTCGAGGTAGTATCAAACCCAGCTAAAAAGAAGACAAAGGTCTGAGCAATTAACTCATTGTCGGTCCAATTGTGTTTCACCTCCCCATTAAGAACTTTTCTTTCCTTCTCGATCTCGTCTCTTTCATCTTCCTGCAATTTTGACCCTTGACCATCTCGCAACTTCATTAACAACTGCAGTAAATCTGGTCTCACAATATTTTCAGTTTTTCTTATTTCCATCGTACCGAGGATAATTTCTGAGAACTTCTTTTTTATTTTGGGATCAAATAACTTTAGCCCCAACCACTTGGAGAGTCTCGGGAAAAACCTCATGAATAAAAGTTTATACAGTTGGGCAGGTTTTTGGAACTTCACAAATTCCTGACAAATTTTATATATTTCATTATTGGGGTTTTTGAAGGAATCGCACTCGACACCCAGCGCACATGTAGCTATGACATCATTGGTATATCTGGAAAATGTATCTTTGATGCGAATGGGTTTTAGTCCATTCTTCTTTTGATCTTCTCGAATGTGATTCATCATTTGCTCTGCACATTTGTTAATAAATTGAAGCATCAATCTCATTTTACTTCCTGTAAATAGTGGACTTAGGCTGGATCTCATATCTCTCCATTCTTTGCCTCTCATTGAAAACAGCATTTTTCCAAGATATTCGTCTAAAGAAGGATCTATGAGGGCTAAACGATCTTGGAAATGAGCGAAGTCTTTAATGGTTATCTGCTTAATTATTTCTGGACTTCTCAGAAAGTATACTGGCCAACCCATTTCGAAGAAACCAATTAGTCTGAAAGAACAGTTTTTTATTTAGCAACATAATGAAAAACATGTATAAAATTTTACAGAATTTTGTGAAAAAATCTGTTATTCATTCAAGAAAGCTCAAATCTAAAACAAAATGTCTCTACAGACCAATTATCAACTTTCATTTGACACCCCATAACCTTTGACAAACTTCGCATTTAACCCCCAGAAAATAACCCCCAAAACAAAAATTCTTCAGCCACCACTTTCTATCTTTGTACTTCGGAGAAAATCGCGTGTGACGGACAGGCGGACAGATACCAAAGTGATTCCATAAGTGTTCCATTTTGTCAATTATGTTGCGAAACACTAAAAATGCCAAAAGTGATAGATCGATCCTCCCAAGGTAAGTAAAAAAGATACTTATTTCTCAAAATAACAACTAGGAGTATTATATAAATATCACCGTTATTTTATTTTCAATTACAATTACAAGTGCAATTACACCAAAGTAATCATTATTTACCAAACTCTACTAACAATTGAGGAGGTATTGACGGTTCCATGCCTTAGAGCAGGACCGTTCAATAGACGACCCGACAGTCGCACGCGGCCCTTCAAGCGGTTTGATGTGGTCCGCAACAACTACAGATTTATAGCGCAAGGAGACATCTACTTGTCAATTTCGACAAGAGCAAAATTTGCGTGTTAGCACTAAACAAAGCTTGTCTTTCTACGAGACTTTTATCAAGCCTCAAAGCTTTGTTTTGTTTTGCCTCACTTGATAGCATGCGGTGAAAATTTCAAGACAATCTCAAAAGAGCCTCAAAACTTGAACCTTGAATCTGCTTCTTGCTTGAATCTGTAGTCTTAATTAATAGTTTGTTTTTGGTATATAATGCATTAGGTCTGGCAAAATCCTTGAAGCTACACGCCATGAACTTGTCTTAAGCACGTTTTGTAAAACGCTTTTTATGAACGCTTTAAGTTAGGAATACTGGGCTTATATACTTCATAAGTGCATTTACTTTGGCTTAAACCATTCATAAAAAACAGTTCAATGCTCAAGGCCAAACCATGACTTTCAGTTTCGAAATACATAATATATATATGTAGTTAAAACGGTAACCGTTGATGAATAATAAATTCTTTGACATTTTTACTAACTAAACATGAGCACTTACTTTTCATTTGGAAATTTTTTATAGGTGTTTATCATTCTGTCGGCAATACCAATCCCTTTGAATGTATCTGCAGTACTTCCAATAAATGGAAAAGGTTTCAAATACTTCAATCCTTGCTTTTGAAATAAATCATGATCTTTAATTGCCCATTTAAAAAGCAAATAAGTTCCCAAAGTTATCGCGACCAAAAGAAAAATTATGTTAATCATTTTGTCGTTTATTACGTGTTCAAATAAACTCACACTCGACTTATTTAGAAGCTAAATAAAAACTGATGTTATTCATTGCATTGGGGAACTTGTGCACAGCTAAATTTCACACATGGGTGTTGCTCTTTTATTAAGCTTTTAAACCGTACAAGAGAACAAGAGTATTGAGAGATCAGAAAGATAGCTTACTTCTATATAAAAAGCTTTCGCATAGGTTAAATCTAAATCTAAAAGAATGCAAATTAATCTTTCGTGAGATATTATTCTATTTAGATAAGATAATTCCATACGGATGGCGTCATTTGCTCTATGCTTTTGTAAACTTGGAAGTCATAAATCCAAGTCATTTCACTTCTCTGTGAGCTACGGAGCTTGAATTTCTTTTTTCTCCAGTGTTTAGTAAATGCTTCAATATTTTATTCTATATCTTCAGTATTTTTCGAAATATTAACATAAATCAATCAATCAATCAATTACTATTGGAGCTTTGTGCTTTTAAGGTGAAAATTTTCTGTCAAAAAAATCAACTTTTCCATTTCACATACAAAAATCTCAAAATTTTGCCGTATTTTTAACTTTTTGAACTATAATAACAATTTTGAAACAATAAATCTGTACCTACCATACTTAACATCAATATTAAAAGTAAAACGCAGAAATTTAATTTCGTCCCAAAATCTGTTCATATTTCAGTCTTTAGCAATGTTTCTTTTGAATGTTTCAAAGAGATTGAAGATTTGTCCGAATCATTTTTTCTTCAGATCTATTTACTCTAACGGTTTCAATTGAATTGATCTTCGTGGTTTGGGTTCTCTCCGTGATATTAAGGATTCCGAATGAAAAATAGTCCACTTTTCATCCATACAATTATTCAGAAACAGCCACTCAGAAAACAAATCTCTTTAGTAAAATGAAGATAAGTAAGCACCCCTTATCGGCCTTATCTTTTGTTATTCCTTTCCTTTTCTGCTCTAGCTTCTTCCTTTCCCTTCCCGGTCAAGATTCTTCTTTAAGTTCCATCATAGACTAATATAATTTTTTAGTTATATTAGTCTATGGTCCCATTCACTTCCTAGGCTCCCATGTTCACCCCAATTTTCTCCGGTTTTTGTTCTCCCTTTTCACGTAATGGATTACTTAAACTTTCGCTCGCTTACCGGTTTGGCTAAAATTATCAGGTTTAGTCGATCAAAATATCTCTTTGATATACTTAACTTCTCTAAGTCAAACAGAACATCCACCTTAATATTGCCCACTTCTCGTTTTTTAATTACAAAAGTCTCTTTATCAGCCATATAATCAAAATGTGGAATAATTTACTCCCCTCTATAAGGAATTCCATTCAGTCCAGTAAAATATCCGCTAAAACATTTGTACAAATGTTATATTAGTAAATTTGAATTTGAATTTTCTTACGCAGAACTACTCTACTCGTTTATATACATATTTCTCGTTCCTGATTGCTGCTGGGTTTTCCTTTTTTTTCAAAATACAGCGTAGCAAATTTTTGCCAGTCATATCGAAAGGGTTAAACCGAATTACCTACTACGTGAAATGCGAACCCTATGCAATATATCTCATGCAAATAACTGAAATTCATATTAGCATACCCTACGAAATTAGTTTCGAAGCCTACATCGCAAAAGATTCACGTTTTTGAGGTTGTGGCTTTATTCTGGAGAGAAATGTAAATCCAAATTGGATAAACCACTAAAAGTAAAATTATTGTTTTCTTACAAGAATAAACTTTTACGTGCTGTATTAATTCTATAGCACATTTAAAGTATACTGTTTTCTACAAAAAACAATTGTCTCAAAAACACTTAATCGCAACACACCTAAAACTTTTCAAGAACAATTTCTAATTATTAATAATATACTAAGCCACTAAAGAAAACATTTCCATGATTTCCTGATTTCATGAAATGCACAGCAACTCTAAAATCTCAAACTTTAAAGTTTTGATGAAATCCAATTCCAAATTCATTATCTCAGGTAGCACTGTACCAAACATTTTTATATCCTGCTGAGCCACCATCAATGATGGGCATTTACGCGTAAAATTGCATTGTTTACATTCCGGGGTAAGCAATGCGTAGACAATGTAGATAATTCATAGTCTACGTAAACAATGTAAACTTCCAGTAGACAAAGGCCCTATTTGTGTGGTTGCTATGTACCGCAGCTGGTTTAGCAAAGCTAATTAAGAAAGAGGTTTTTCTACACCAAATAAATGTATTATATGGAGCTAGTTGTGTAATTTTTCCATACAAAATATCACATTTTAACTGGGTTTTAGATGCTGGCTGCACGTATTTCTTAACTAAAAAAATATAACTAAATCGGAAAATGGTTATGTCAAGTGCATATTTAGCACAGTTTGCTTAGTTCTGTTAAATTTTTTGTATATAAACAAGGCTATTGCAAACAATGCAATATTTGATAAATTTGTCCTCAGATCGTATTGTGATCTGAAAAAAGATCAAATAATGGAATAGTGAATCCCTAACGCTATATATGAGCCTACTACATGGGATCTTCTAGTCCTCAGAATAAGACAGAAAAATTTAAGAGAAAAAGATGCATCACACTATGTATCTCATTTTTATTGAATGTTTCTATGAAAATATCACTAAATATCCCAGCCCTGTGAAGAAATTGCTTTTAAAATATATTTTTTTAATTGACAGTTAAAGGAGACAACGATATCTTGTAAACACGAGAAAACGTTAGGCAATTCACATGCTCTTAAGTTTCTCCTTGTTGACAAACACTGAGTGACCTCCCACCACAGGTAAGGCCTCCTTAGTAAGAAAAACAGAAATCAACCTAAAAGATATAAAAATTTCAAATTTGTTGCTAACGAAGTAACAACAAAAAGGACGTCATAACAAAACTCGTGGCAACGTTGGAATATCACAGAAGATCGTAAGACCGTAAGACGGTAATCCGCGACATTGATGTGTTGGCCAAAAGAACCCAAGGACATCTCTAAAGAAGACGTCCGTTTAATTACCGCCATCGTAAAGAATGAAGACAATAACGGCCCTCTTCGCGACCCTATTCGAAAGGAATTGGACGACCAACCGGACGCAGAAGAGCCCTCAGTAGGTGAAATATGTACATATACCGCTCTCCAATAGTATTACAAATTACAACCCCAAACATGACCATGATGCAATGTGGGGCATTGAGTACTTTTATCAGATCCAGGACGTCACTAGGAGCCCCGCACATCAACCTTAGTTAAAATGTATTTATTTTGTCAATCTTCTATCTCGGCCAACATCGAAAGCTATCATTGAAAGAAGCCTAAAAAACGGAAGAGCAAAATGCACCGGCTTTGAAACACTGGCGACCAAAACACATCTAACAGGTTGACCATAGGTGATGCGAAGTCCCTAATCCTTAAATATGATTTCGGGGTCACCCCCGAAAATCTTCATCGAACAAACAGTTTGCTGGTGGTATTTTCTTCTCCGTTTGGAGTAAACAGATAGTGCTGTGATCTATAAAATCTGCTGTTCATTTGGGCGTGTTTGGTAATATTTTGCATTTTCTATCGAATTTTTGGGTTTACAAAGATGTTCGTCAGCTAGAAAGAAAAGTAATTTCTTAATGCTAAAGTCTGCTTTTCTTTTTTTTAGTTTTTCGTTTAATATTTTGCTAATCAGCAGTTCTAAAAAAATAAATATGTTTGCAAGCTCCCAAGCACTTATAAAAGCTAATTCGGAATCAAATTCAGAAATACCTATAATTGTAGAGGCACAATATCATTCATGGACTGCATAAATAATAGTGGCCCGAAATTTGAGCCCTGAGGAACCCCAGAAGCTATAATCAACATGGATAACGATATGTTCGATACGATAAAATATGCATAAATAGTTTCTGATGGTAATGATGGATAAAATTTTCCTAAGTCCTGTAGAACTCTATAGAGAATACTTTTTAATCAAGCACACTAAGGAACAAAATCATCCTAAACTTTAGCACACATTTAAAAAATCAAGATTGATGACTAGTTTATCAGAATCACTCTAGCTTCCGAACTGTACTGCAGAGGTTAAATTATTCCATATAAAAACTTGACGTTATAGCCAACTTTTGCTAAGCACTTACAAGGATAATAACAAAGGCTTAAAAAGGTCCTACCAGAAATAAATTGCAAATGAAGGCTCACAATATACGCTGTCTCTACATAAATCTCTATCATGTCAAAGCAGTGTCTGGCGTGCTCAGCAGTAGAGAGAGCAGGAGAATAAGCACAGCATGGCACTTATCCAAAAGCCATGTGTGCATCAAGGACGTATCAGAGTACTGCCTACAAATACAAGTTAGTTGATTTATTGTACAGAACATGAGAAACTGAAAGAAACGTCGATATTCGAACGGGCTGAGGTGCACGTATACAGATTTTCTTCCCTGTTGGCCTGGGTTCGATTCCCTCACAGGACACGACGATTTATCTGGGTACCAGTGGTTGAAGCAATTCTACTGACGGAAATTGTACTTGCGAAGCCATTGGAATGTTGCACAGTAATTTCA
>QYTT01083554.1:0-40122 GCA_006980735.1 Dasypogon diadema
AAGCGGATATCTTTTTATATTCCAATTAAAAAGGCTACAGATCAATTTTAATTAAGCAACAATTTACCGTATATCTTTTTTTCATTTCTAAAATTATCTTACATTTTCCTGTCATAAATTAAATTTCATTCACCGAGCACAATCTCCAGAGAGGTCGTCCATTCTACTCTAAAATTCGCTTAACTGGGTTAATGCATAAATTTCCTATAAATTCAGCGAAACTCTTTCTATAAAACAGCGCAGCCATTTACCACATCAAGATAAACGTAACAAATACTGCCGAGAGTGAAATTAAATATTTTCCTTTTATCCATTAAACAGAACCCTTTTAACAAGTGCATTTGTAAACAAAAATGGTATTCGGGAAAATTAGATTTCTTTTACTATTTATCAGATAGCGAACTTTTCAACAAGCGACCCCCTATCTGGGTACTCTTCTACGGGTCTTCTGCCATCCGCGTCCCGGTCCCGGTCGTGTTGGAGATGAACAGTAGACCTAACCCTTTCTGTCCATTCACATTTGTTACCCATCCCCGATTCCCCGTACTGTAAGACTCCAACAAATTGAGTTTTGCATATTGGACAGAGCAATTTGTGCATTTCCCTAGGATGGTCGGTTTCAGATAGTGTTGGATTCTTGTTGCAGGAAGATTCCTCTGTCGCGTCGTTAGTAGTATACTTTAGGTACAAGTTCTGACCATATCTGACATTGATATATAGTCTCGCAGCGCTATTAAAACTCGATTTGAAATTCACCAAAAGCAAATGACCATAAAATACATTTTCAAATGATAGATTTATGGATTTGTCTGTGGAATTTATTCTGCTGGATGGACAGAATGCAAAAAGTAATGCACGAGAAAAACAATAACGACAATAATTTTTACTGGGGAAAACGAATTAATAGGAAGCACCTCCGGATATTAACAACATGGGCATGGGAGAGGACTACAGAAAAAGTTTTTTGTGGTGCAGTTCCAAGTTCCAATCGATATTTCCTTACTGCGGGGTCAACAAGGACACATTGTTTGTTAGATTTTATGCTATGAGTGTGAAATTTGTCACTGAATAAAATTTCGGGGAAGATATGTGTCACGAATACGTTGGGGGTATAAACATAGTGAATAAATTGGACAGCAACTGACAGAGGCAGTATTTTTTTGGTAATCCTTCATGTGAGAAATTGTGTAAAGTAATTCAAATCCAGTGAGGCTTAATGGATTTTTCCTGGGAGCTTTTTAAGGGTGCAATATAAAAATTTCGATGCGATACTATTTCGAACCACACTTCAGTGTTTTTCGATACCCAGCTGAGTCAGTTGTAAAACCAGTGGTGATTGTAAGTAAATACCGGGAACCTGAGACAGGGGCGGATACAAAATATTATCAACGATTTTTTACAATGGCTTCAATATTTTATTATTCAATTTGCACAACTAAGAATGGCAGTGCCTTCGAATTTTTCAAAATTAATATCTGGGGTGCCACAAGGCTCTATATTCTTGTTCACTGTTTTTTCTCCCTCTTTGTCTAGAACTATGAATTTTGCATTTTCATTAAATTCAGCAATGGTCTTATGATGAAAAGTCACGGATATTAGACGTGAATGCATTAGATAAAAGAGGTTATTTCTAAAATCCTCTTTTAGTAGGTAAAGTGTGTCCCCAGGAACGTTAAGTAAGTAAGTACGGCATCCATCTAAATTGTTTTTTTTGGCTAGAAGGTCCATACTAAGAACAGACTATCTGCGTAATAATAAAAAAGGGAAAAGATCTGTTAAAATCGGGATTTTGGTAAGCAATATAAAGAAGCATTTGTTGTCGATGGTTTGACATCAATAATCTAGCCAGCATCCTAGAATTATTCCATTATTCTCATTACAGTTGATACATTTGGAACATTTTGTCTACCAAAAATAGGACACAATTTGCGAATCGTTGCAGTCAAATTTTCAACATTGTTGAAATAATGTTTAACAGTAAGAGGTCGTTGTTGTGTCGAATAGCGAGCCATTTTTAATAATGGCGGGCTGTCTACCATCAAACTATCATAATGGTTTGACTGTCAACGCACAGCAGCAGAAATGGCGCTAAATTTAAATTTTCCGCTCTTGTTGGGGCACCCTTTTAAGTTTGGGTTTGGTTGGCTCTGGATTCGATCTCTTCTTTGCCCCGTCTTGTTGATGCTCATAAGCATTTTTTGTTTTGTTTCCTTGTCTGTTCTAAAGATCTGAGGCCCCGCTAGCAAAAAGAAACCATGGTTTTGTTTTGCTTTCATTCCCTTTTCCCTTCTCGTGAACCAGATAGCATGATTACACATAGTGAATCAAGGCCGCGATATCAGTGTCCTTTTTTGCTTGTTGCACTTTCTTTTCTAATGTAAGATTCTTTTTTTCCTATCATGAATTTGTAAGAAAAAAGTTTGCGTATTGGATGCTGTCGGTTAGATGGGGGTACGTTCATGTGGGAGTCACTAGCACCAGGCTCCCCAAACATTGCAAGTAGTAGAAGTTAGCCCTATGTTAGGTCTTCCTTCATATAGTTTCCTCTTTTCTTCCCTTCTTATTTCCTCTCCCTCCGCCATCCTTCTCAAATTGGGCAACTAGGCGGGTTCTTTAGCCGAGCCGATCCCTCCGAAAGTTGTCACCTAGGGCCTTCGCCGCAGGATTTAACGTTCGACTCGTCACCCACCACTGTTGCACCATTACATTTAAGGAGAGTTAAATTATATATTATTTTGGAAAACATATTCTACTAGAGGAACAAATAAAGTATGGAGGCATTATTAAATTACTGCCGTGTGTTCTTTTAGTTCTCCTTGATACCGAGGGCAGTAGGCATGTTTAGTACCACAGGCTATATTCGGAGGAATGAACTTACTGCTATATTCAAAAGCATAGTAATCATATTACTGCTTGATATATCCACTTTAGATTTGGTAAAAATATTTTGTGAAAATATCCTTAAATTGTTTTTAAAACATCCAGTTTATTCCGGGCTATTTATTTTCCAATTTTAGAACTCGTTTCATCATCTATCAAAGTAATATTTGACGATAGCATTCACTTCCATTAAGGAAATCCCCATTTTAATAATTGCTGCTGAACGATTTTTTCAGAATTTTTAATTTTCTTCTTTGAAGTTAAATATATCTGCCCACGCCTGCCCACCTGGCTTATAAATACCAGGGATGGTTTATTTATTAAGAGAATTTTTGCCCTTTATTTTCAGGATTATTTTCAGAATATTTTTGGAATGAGTGACCTTCCACTTTGTTTAAATCTTTTCGCAAGTACGAAGAAACATTAGCGTAGGAAGGTGGGTGGGGTGGTTAAAAATAAATAAGTGTATTATATAGGTAAGCTTAAATACCGCAAATATAAAATAAGTAAACATAACCAGAATGAATTCAGAATACAAATTTAAAATTCCGTAGAAAATTTGGTAGATTGGTAGGATGAACTACAATCTCTGGCCCAGCTCATGCGTAGTCTTAAAAAAAAATCGATTTTTGAATTTAAGGTTGAATGCATAGCTGCAAATTGTATTCACATTTGAGATATTTCCTTTAAATCGTCCGAAAGAGGACTTCTATACGGAGTTGTAAAGGTATTTGTAAGAAAGCATATCTGCCTAAATTTCCTCCTCTAATTCCAAACCAGTACCATCATGTTAATGCCTTAATATATCTTAACTTGAGATAATCTTAAAACTGTTAATTACCCGCGCCCCCAAATATCATAATAAGTGATACGATCCCACTCATTTTGTTTTCATCTTGCAGGAAAAAAAATCTCATATTTCGAAAAATCCGTCATAATGGTCCTGTTTAGGAGGCGTCTGACAGTTGACTCATTTTGGCCTTCGCAATAAAGTATAAAAATAATAAAGCGCCCTAATACATCCTACTTTGCGCCGTTCCCCAAATAAATCACATTACTCCAGGGAAATAAATTTATCCTCTCAGACGTCCTCGACTCCTGGCTTCCTTGATGCGACGACAACGCAGGAAAGACATTCTTCATTGTTCTAGATTGGTAGGTCTGGACGACAAATTTGATGAATAGAATTTTTTAATAATAAATTTATTAATGCTGTTGAATTTTTTACCAAGGTTTACTGCCTAGAATGTCTTGTTCCACTTTCAATTTTACTGAGGACAACATTTTTAATATTTCCGCAATTTTTCAGGAGTTGATTAGGGTGCGGAGTAGAAAGGATATTTGTCAGGGTGGTGCTTGCCACAGTCCGCAAATTAAATTTCTCGTGCAGGTTTATACTTTACGATCTTAATTTACGTGAAGCATTTTATCATATCCAGCTATATCCTGAAACTATATCCGTGCTTCCGTGGACCCTAAAATTCCCTATACCTGGCAAACACTTAGTTTGCCACATTTGGCACTAGATTTCCATCACAAATCAAACCCGACGACTGGTACTGCCTTCCTCGAACGACGACGATCGTAAAGTTTTCCTCAAAAGGAAAATGAATTTTATGAAATTTTCACGTCGTGAATAACAGAATACCGATGCGATGGTAACAAAATTAGAATTTTTACGGCCAATAGCTTAGACTGGGACTTCATTAAGTTTTCCGCCAAATTCGGATGCGGAAGTATTTTGACAAGATGAAGTTGTTTGCGAAGAGTTTGTAAGCAGGAAACTTCCAGCGCAAAATGAAGAGGAGGGAATTTTACAGACTCCGCAGTAAACAATAAAGGGAAGTCCAGGTGAAATGTTTCTGGGAAGAAGGATATGAAGCTCTTTGTACCGTGCTAGCGTTTCATGTGAGAATTCATGCATGCCTTGAAATTTGAGCGACATTCTACCTTACCAGAAGCGTTTGTGCACTTTACGCAATGTACGTGGGGAGTACTTTAATGTCTGTCGCTGACAGAATTACGTTGAGGAATGTTCCTAGGGAGGAAATTAGCTCGAAATATTAAGGAAGAAATAGTTACACAATGGTGCGCGCTTATATATTACATTAAAAGAAGGCTTTCGGTACATATATGTTTACTCCTCTTAGTTCGACAAAATTTTCGGAAATAGTATTTATTCAATATAACTCGCGAAGTAGACAACGTAGATAAAAATTTTTTAATATGTATTAGCTTCTATATAACTTGCAAGTATGTAGAATTTCAAGAAAAATATTGAGAGTCGGATCACGAATTACATAGGGTGTCTCATTTTAATCCGCCACCATGGATAAGAAATATGCTTCGGATCAAAAAACATCCCGAATAAAAGTTTGATGGCTTGGGGGGAGACATTTGATTCTGTCAAAAACTGTCACCCCTACCCTCCTGGGGATGTGATGGGGTCTCACTTTAAAATCTTAAATAGGAATACGTACTTTTTATTACAGATTTGGATTCTACGCCACAAAATAGCTAGGTTTTATTGGTAACGTTTTTTTTGATTCGCGATAGATGGCGCTGTAATCGCGAAATTTAGATTTTTCGATTTTCTCGAAAAAATACCATAAAAATATGTTCAATATTCTCCAGAAAAAGCTATCCAATGATATTAAAATAGACCTTCCACCTTCTCCCCCAGGAGGTGGGTAAGATAGAAAAAATTAACAGCAAAACACGCATCCCTGTGGTTGTATATGAATTTGTGTGCCGTCTGTATTAGCATCTATTGCATATCAAAAAGATCAAGCCAAATAAAATCCTAGAATCCGCATAGAATCCGAATCTGTAATAAAAAGTACGTATTTCTATTTAAAATTTTAAAGTGAACCCCCGTTCCACCTCCAGGGTGGTAGGGTGACAGCTTTCGACAGGATCATAAGTCTCCCTCCAAATCATCAAACTTGTATTCGGGATGTTTTTTGATTCGACGTATATTTCTTAAGTTATCCGTGGTGGTGGATTAAAATGAGACGATTTCTTTTGGAATGACCCTGGAATAAATTCGTTGTGTAAATAGTCCAATATATTTAACTCTGTAGATATTTGAAGCACACTTTAACATTTTTTCAAAGTTATAAATTACAGCGTTTACTCCTATGATGGAGACATCAAAAAATTTCTCCTAGTCTTCCTATTTTAATACCCTATGCAAATAACTTGCATACTTTTTCCCCATTTCGCCATGAATGGATTTTATTTACCTATCGTTTTGTTCCTCTGCAATCAACTTGAGTAGCTATGGCTTTTGAAAATGGTTTAATGACTTGGAGATGGAAGAATAGTGCTTCATAATTCCTTCCTCAAGTTTAAGAGGATAAGGCAATTTCTAAATGGAAGACAGAACTAAAAAAATTTAATTTTGGTCACTTATTTGGACAAGTTGTTTTTTTTTCTCGAGGGAGACTTCCTCCCTTAAGAGTAAATTCTTTTGGTTAGCTTGACTTTTAATGCCATATCGTGTCTCTACCTCGCTTTACTTCAGATGCTTATAATATTTTCCCCTAGAAATTTCGTATTCTTCCTCAAAAGCTGTAGTTCTCTGAATGATCCAATTTCCTCTCTGAAAAGGCAGCCAAAAGCTCATTTCCATTTAGCTACTATTATGCCCTTTTCTGCTCCGTTTACAGCCTGTTGCATTGCTGAAACTCTTGAAATAAACCATTATTAGCCACTTGAATCCCAGATTGCCCACCTTTCCCTAAAATACTTTCTTTGGAGTGACTGTGTTATGGTAATCAACCCCAGACACTTGCTGCTCGTAGTATGGTGTAATTTCAGTTGTAATTAAAAACTTACCAAACCTGACTCCTTAAAAGACAGAATCAGAAAAAAAGTGGAAAGTTCTTATCATTTCTCGTAATTCCTGAAATTCAATTTTCCTCCATTGCTTCAAAACGCTGCGAAAATTGTTAAAACCTCCCACAAAGCAACTGAACGCAGTAAAGCAGCATGAAATTTCTCAGCAAACAAGAAATGAATTAAATTTTTAAATTTTTTAGTTTTGCGGAGCTTGAGGATCAGGTGGACAAAGTTTTCCTTGAGAAAATATGCTTAAGGACTGTTCTCGGGTTGAATCACTGCCATTGCTGCTATTTTCGTAGTCTGCTTTTTGCACATTTTTCTGTCACTTTCATAGCATTGACTCGCAGTTTTCACCGGAGTTCCCTCCATCCGATCTCTGGGAAAGGTAATTTCTAATTAAGCTGGAAAGTATCTGATTGAAAGTCCACAACTTGAAAGTGGTAGAAATCCTCAGTCAGTAGATTAGAAGTTAATTACTCGCTGATTTGAGGATGCAACTGTAGGCGTTGCCGGGCTAACGAACCCATCTTCCATGGACCTGATTAGCAACAAAAACAACTGCAAACAATACTTTTTTTTCTGCAATTCGAATGAATCACATTTATTGTGACAGGACTGTGGCTGATGAATATTCAGTGGAATCGGATCGATGAGGCTGGCAAGTTTTTTTTCTAACCTGATCCTGGCAGGATTTATGCTTAGCGACAGAAACTTTTTCCATTACAATGTCTTTTTCTGAGACAAAATCCATTTTGGGTGGAACTTTTCAACTTGAAGTTTTTCCCTTTTTCAGGTTCCGCTTGAAAGCTTTTTGGGCAGTATCGATTTATGGTGTCCTTTTCCCTTCCTTTTTTGATTGATTTTAAAATCCACTCATGAAACCGGAAGCTTAACAAATAACTTTTATAAGAACGACCTACCATTTCGGCATCCGAAACACAGAATTCAATTACATACCTCTGCTGTACCTATGCACGGGAAGCCCAATGATTTTGGGAGACAACAGATTGCTTGTTGTTGGGGATGGTCGTATCGATGGGCTACCGGTCGGAATTCTGTATAATATTTGGAAAATTCGGAAAATAAGCAACGTTGCTAGGATAAAAATTCATGTAATTAAAGTTCAATGAATTTCGGCACAAGTATACTTCACCGGATGCCGGAACTGGGAGATTGAGAATATTGCCTAAGTTTTTCCTCGGCTTTATTTAATATTCCTTCGGAAGTTTATGAGAATTTTGAGAGGAAATTGTTTCGTTTGCTTTTCGAAAAAGGAAAGAATTGATAATTTTAATGCTCTACTAATTGGTAAATATTGCTTTAAACTTTAAAGGTAATTTCTGGAATTCTGCGACGTTATTTATCCTGCAAAGATTTTTTATTGCTTCTTAAACTAACGAACAACGACTAAGTCACAATGCACGGAAGAAGATGAATCTAATAATGTTAATCTGAATTCTTGTAAACTACAAAACAAACTAAACTGCTATAACAAAAGAAGTACATTAGGATTGAAGCCCTGGACCATATGTTGCTTTCTGTTTCCAAGGCTGGATTAAAGGACTCTATTTTTACCAAATAGTTGCAATATCTTAACTAGCTGCCAGCCAGATCTTTGCCGGATTTTGCATTTGCTTTCTTTCTGGCTTACCGTCCTCGTTTAACTTTGGATATCTTCAAGAAAACCGATCTGCGATAGATTGGGATGATCCTGGCGATGAAAAGGGACTGTTAGCTCCGAGATGGTGCGTAAGCGTATACCACTGTCAGTGTATCTCTTCTATGCACTTGAATTAGTCCCTCTCGATAGGTTTTTTTGCTGAAGGCATAGGCCCACACCTGCAGTATGAGCGATTAAATCTGTCCTAATCTGTTTAATATCAGTTGCTCTCTTGTTTGCTGTTTGCCGTATCAGCTTGAAGATGTTCAATTTAAATGTGAATCATCACTTCGAGTCGAGATGTTTCACCGACTCGTATAGGAAGAACTGTTGGGATTCTGTTTTTGGTGAGGACTACGACCTCTGTCTTCTTGGGAGCCAGATTTATATTATGCTGTATTCAATCCATCTGATCGGACCTGTCTGCAAGTTGCAGGCGTTCCAAAGCATCAAACCACTTAAGTCCCTTCGAAAGGGCACATCTACCACTATTAACTTGGCGGAATTATCCAGATATTACTTACTTGTTTTCTGGTTTAGGAAATATGTTCTTCATTACCTCGTGGATACCTCAAGAGGGTTGTCTGAGTTCGGTTCTTTCCATTATTTACAATAGAGACAAAAGTTCGGTTTCGTCTTTTTAGAAAGTTCTTTTTTCTGGTGATGACACAAATTTTTTTTAGCTGTTTCAAATTAGATCAATTTCTGATTCTTAAATTATGACTTGGTCCTTTCTCATTGCTGGTCATTGTTGGTGCTTAGTACAATTTTCACATTCGAATGTTACTTTAGTTGTAAAGTTGACAGAAATCCAATTATTATAGTTGATAAATTCACAGTTTTTAATTCATTTTTCCGTTCTTTGATGGTCCATACTAGCATATTTTCGGATACAGCTAATTCGGCCCACTTGCGTCTCGTCCTTGTTTTAAACTTCAGATGGCCCTTCTCTAGCTATTCAGCTGGGGTTGAAGACCTTTTGTTGTTGGAAAGAAATCTAATAGTTGCGTATCTGTGTGTAGCTAGAGCCTCCTGTTTTACCAGGCGAAAGATGTCACGTTTCTTGGTTTATATTCCTTGGTTTAACCTTAGGTTTAGAAATGAACACAACATATCACTAAGGTATGACTTCAGTCCCGCGAGTCTCTAACTATAGAAAAAAAATCGGGATGGATATTTGCTGACATTTTTGAAGTATAGGAGAGTTTAAAAAGTTTCTCCGATCCGAGAAGATTGGGAAATTTTAACATGGAAAATTTTACAAGAAAGCCACAATTTTTGGCACAAAATTTGTACTGTGCAACATTCCAATGGTATCGCAAATATCAATTCTCGTCAAGGGAATTTCATCAGCCACTGATACTCAAATAAATCACCACGATCTTTTCTGGATTCGAACCCACACACACAGGGGAAAGAATTTTCAGACATGCATCTTAATCATTTCGGCCACCAGAGTGGGCATTAATAGTTTTGTCCACATTGCTTTAATTCTGCTTCTGTGAAAACCAGAATTTCAACGAGATAGTTTTCACAGCTTTATAGGCGAAAGTAGCCTTTATTTTATATTTCTCTGATACAATACTCCCCTTGCTATTAGGATACTTTGTTACCCTACCCTTTCCATTACCACGTCATTGATGCTACCGACTTCTGTTATTTTTGGATGAAATTATTCATTATCATGTTCACTAGTGGCATGATTTCCTACTGGGTAATATCAACTAGGGCTACATTTCAGTAGGAAATGCCTTCATTACGTCATTAATGAAGAAATTCATGAATTACTCGTAAGTTATATGGCGTTTTACTTTGTTCGTTTGTTCTGATAAGCATCTGAGAGCTTTCGCTCAGAGTTAACACAGATGAATAAAGAAATACAAATTTCTCTGGTACAATACTTTTCGCATTACCCTGTCATTAACATTATCTGTTACCTTACTATTTGCATTACTATGTCATTTATGTTAGAGAATTTTATTATCTTTTATTATTCTTCAATGAAATTATTCATTACCGTATTCATCAATGGCTTGATATTTTGCTCACTAAACGCATATAACTCCAAAGAACTTACTTAGACCAAAATAAATCATATTGCGTTCAAAGTTGATTTTTTCAGATATGTAAATCCCATTTGACGTAGCTTTGTTAATAGTATGAGATTAAATTACATTTTAATCTTCCAAGAATTCCCTACTATTTTAATGTGCTATAATATTGTAAACTACAAAATGTAAACTGAATTATCTCTCCATAATCCGCTTTCGTCTAAAATTTCCGAGAGAAGCAAATAACACGATTAATTAAAATGGAAAAATCATGATATCTCTTGAGAAATTTCGTTAACTGAATACCAGAAACTCAGGAATTTCCCGGGAAACTTTGTACAACCTGAGACGGGATGAAGAAGTACTGCTGTTGCTGTGGAGGTTAAATGCAATGATCCTTACATTTGATGGTTTCCAGAAACTTTTGGAAAATCCCCAGTGCGACAGTTATAGTTCTTACTGGATTCCTTGTAATAAATTCAATTTGTACCCGGTTTTGGGTGGTTTGTTATGCACAGTGAAACTTCGGTAATCTAAAGTGCAATAGGCGACAGTAATTGTTGTAATATAATTAATTTTCCAGGGATATTTGTAATTTTCACTAGTAGTGAGACGTTTTAGGATCACTTTAATCCGTCTCAATAGTGGCATGATATTAGGTCGGTTGGGAACGTTTGAATAATTTTCGATATCTGGATCTGCAAAACTTCAAATTTAGAGATAAAAGAAAGGCGGAGAAAAAAAACAACAACCTGAAATCAATAATTCAGAGAACCATCCACGTGTTGTTCAAAAATTCATCCCATCCTTCTGCAATTTTTAAGTTTTTACAAAATCGGGTTACGTAGGAATGAATCCCAGATATTTTAATAAATTAAAGTAGATTTAAGTGTTCCATAAAGTCTCAACAGTGTACCGGGATTACTGGAAATTCACAAAACCAGAAGTTAAGCTTCCTTCTGCGAATATTTCCGCCGGACACAACAATAAAACCTCATGGGAAATTTCCAGTTGAACAAATTCAACCTCTGGCCCTCAGTGAAACGATTTATCACTTAGAAAAGGTTCACAAAACCTGACTTGGGTGTTTCGTGATTTTTTTGAATGTGATTTTACGGGATGGAAAAATCTCAAAATACTTAACATACTGTTCGCTGCCTATTAACACAGATTTTATAGATTTCTTAAAAAAAACCAATTAAAGGAGAAACAAATTTTTCTTGTTCTTTATTTAAGAGGATCCTGCTATTCCCCTGACAGCGTCCACATAATTTATTATCAGCTAGAGAAGCTGTCTGGGTTTATACCCTGTGTGCTTAATCTGTGGCTTTACCCTTGCACCACCGAGTACAAGGGGAGTATCTGGGCGTATCCGACTATATCCACCCTGGTATACTTTACAAATTAACGTTTTTCGTACAATCCGATGAGGGCCCAACAAATTGGCTTTTTACGTTTTCTGCATACAGAAACTTCACTTTCTGTCTCAGCCGTAGGATGCTACAAATGGAAACTTCTTGGAGTTGGCTGGGAGGGAGTGAGAATGCCATGCGAATGGGCAACCCATTCATGACGAAATAATACGTCTAGAAGGGAAATCGTTTCGTGCATTTCAAGTGGCAGGATCTGTCCGCTCTTGTGCATGTGTCCTTCTTTCTAGTTACCCAACCGTATCTGACTTGTTCTGAATGTGTTTGTGAGTGCCCAGGTGCCGGAACCTTGATTAAGGAACACATCGTTCTCTATGGAATTTGTACAAATAGAGACAGAAGGTATTAAATTAATAAAAAGCTGACTACTGGAATCGGAGTCATATCGACAGTCTCTGTGTGTTTATGCACAATGTACATACATCTTCGGCTCAGGAACTGAAATTTATCCTGACAAATGCATGTGGGAGAATGCTCTAATTCCGAAACCAATGGAAGTGCTGTCAGGGCACCAGCAAGCACGTGCTCTGCAGACTTAATTAAATGAAAGTTTTTTTTTTACTTGCATTTTTCATGAATGCAATTAAAAACGAAAGAACCAAGAAATGCTGATTCTGCAGGCTTCCAGTCCACTCAATTAAAATAATGAAAATTTTAATCAGATTTCCTTGCTCCGCTTTGTGTTGCTGAGGACACTGGCCACTCAGTAAATAAGGTGAAAATTATTTTGTAAAGTTTTCTTTTGAGTTAAATTTAAGGAAAATTTATGGAAGTTTTTGAATAGAGCAAACGAAGGCAAGTGGTCCACTGGAGGAAAGGAAAGTGCACCAATCATTTAATAGGAATAGCTTCTTGCAACTTTTATCACCTGGAACTACCACCAGTTTCTGTAGCCGGGTGAAAAACAATATTCCAAACATTCTTCGGAAAGCGTCTGAGCGATAAAATTAATTTATAGTGCCCTCACATTCCACCATGTGTTGACGATCACCGAGCACAGCCCAAGACTCCAAACAAATCCCAATTTGGCTCGGAAGGTTTGTTAGCTCTCACACGTTAACATCCAACGAAAGGAAAGTTTTATATCGTCCTGAAATGTTCTGGATTAAGTGTAACTTACACTTTGACCCTCCATGGACAAACTGCCAGCAAAACAGGCAAACACCGGCACAGACACATTCCCAGACTCAATATTTTCCCTGTTAAATAAACTGATGGGGTTTGTTTTTTTTTTCTTCTCTTCCAGCAGCCCCACAATTTATGTCGTGGAGGGAAAACTTTTCAAATAAAGTCTTTATGATAAAAGTTTGCACTTAGTTGTGTGCTAATAGCACGGGACTTGAACAAGTATGCGCGGCCAAGGAGAAATCCGGGAAAAGCAGTTTGGCAAGAAGCAGCAAACCCAGCAAACCAGACTGTCCATAGCACTAGAGAAATTAATTTCGCAATTGCTTGAGAATGAGGTAAAAATTGTCAGGATCTGGCAGGCACAAGTTGGCGGTTCCTTGGTATGTTCACTCTTGCACCGAGACCAGTGCGAACCACTCCTTAAAGCCTCTTTATTCCAATGTTTGCGTCTGTAAATGTCAATTAATTCTGTGTTCTTCTGGGAACTCATTTCTATCTACTTATCCAGATGACTGTGTTTACGTAGTTTTATGGTTACGACAACACCAGACCCACACACCCGGAATTACCCGGATCCATAAAATGCTGCGGCATATGTTTACTTTGAAGTCTTATCTAGCTGCCATTACCGGCTCCCCTGGGGCTTTTGTGCTCACAGGAGAAGAGATTTTAAAGCAGTTTAACTTTAAATTTTGTGAAAATTATTATCGCACAACGTTACTTTGTTTATCAGTGATTGAGCGTATTGTCACACCCAAGTGTTCCAGTATCCTTATCTTTAGTTTGTGGTGCTCCCGATACGCGTACTAAAAAGATAAAAGGCGCCATCCTAATGAAAGAATAACTGGTTTTGGGGTACTTAGGCGAGATTTGTTGTCGATTTCGGACAAAGATAGAGCATTATTTTCGAAAATAGCCTAAAGTGGATTGAAAGCATGACAAAATTGTGGTTGTCCCCAAGAGACAGGGGCTCCGCATAACTAATCAGTCTAATTGTTAGTCTAGTAAAATTGCCGAATAGATAATCTTTTTTGTTGGGTCATTGCGGATAAAATTTTAAAGTTTGATATCTGATAATTGGGGCCATTGATAAAGTTTAAAAAAGAGCACAGAAATGACGTCCTGGTTGCCTCTAGGAGCCCAAGCTTTGCCCTGGTTGATTCTTTGAGGTCTTCTATACCCTCAGCCTCAGATCACATGAAGATTAGGCAAGATTAGGATCACATGAAATTACAGCAAAGCAAGATCGGTACATATAAAAGTCCAACGTCCAGTTCAAAAAGTGTTGTCGGATTGTCTTTTGAGCTTCTTTTAATTTTGCACATAATTCTCTTAAAGTTTCGGACAGCCGTTTGTAATGGCCCCAAATGGAAAAGTCCATGGGGTTTAAATCTAGGGATCTTGGGGGCCAATTTATGGGACCTTCGCGCCCCATCCACCTTCTTGGTGGATTAAAGATCATACGCCGGTGCAACCTTTTATTATTCTTTTGCTATGGAGGTAGGGCTGAGACACTCCTTGGGATTCAAGATATTATTAGGCCTATTGTTCATCATCCATTCGAGGACAAAGAAAGATGGGGAACGCGTATTGTCAGCACTCCAGCCGGCCTAGTCGAAGATGTTAAGAGGAACCTGAAGTAAAAGATGGGGAACACCAAAGACCAGAAAAAATGCGGAATCCCAGCTGGAGGCATTAACATCAACTGTGAATGACGCATTTCACAGTTGCATACCCTGGAAAAAGAGCCCTTAACCACGCCACGGTATAATGAACCGCAGACATGTTAGAATTATAAAGCGAAGAAAAGAAAGTTACAAAGTACTCTTCGTCGAAAAAGAGAATCATGGAGGGGGGTTTATTCTAACAGGGGCAGTATCTCCGAAGTCGCTTGCTGAAAAAGGTAGTCATGAAGACTAGGGTCACCAAAGTTGGCTTGTGATAGGACGCGAAAAATGGCGGAGACATTGGGGGAGACGAATAGGATTCTCTTTGGAGCTGCAATATACAACTCCGTGCTTTTCTAATCTGTGAGTCTGGATGGGATATTCCCTGTCTCACTACCGTGGAGGAAAACTAAGGTGATCTGTCTTCCGAAATCAGGGAACAGGAAGAGGAGAAATCTTTTAAGGCGGTCAGTCTGACGTCCTTTCTGTTGAAAATAATCGAGAAGGTGCGCACTGCTCTGAAGGGGTAAACCAGCATGCATATCAGGCTGGGGAATCATCGTCTTCTAAATACGTGGGAGTAACCCAGTGTGGTGAGAAGCAACGCAAGTGTTAGAGAAGGGTCTCAAGGAGATTTCCACACGAAAGGGTGTTATGTGTCTTACTGGAGAATGTCACGGCTAATTTCTTACAAATCACGTCCACTATCAGTATCATCATGCTTTCCAAGGTGGTGGAAGGAACAGGGTCCGCGATCAACGCGAGTAGAATGAAAACGATAATCTTTACTGGGGGGATAAGGGACTAAAATTTGAGATTAAAAGGTAAAGAAGGGAACTTTTAGTGTAGCTGGAAGTTGTAATTAGCCTGAACTGCAACCCTCTATCCACCCATGCGAGATGGGAATATGTAGATTCATTTGTCATGATATTTTCCAGGAATGAATGACGAATATAAGGTTCCTTACCATAATTGAAGATGAATTAGGAAAAACAAATATATAAAAGATTGAAGACTATTTGATTCAAAAAAAAAACAGTGAGCTTCAGTACTTGCAGTTCATGGATCTGCCTTCATCCTCGATTTATTATAGGTGCCATTAAGTAGACCAGACACCCGAACTTTATTAGTGAAGCAGAATGCATGAGTAAATTATTTTACTGAAATTTAAAAACATCCCTTAAAGTTGGATACAACAGAATCTGCCCACATAATTCTATCTCAGTTTTTGCTTTTAGGCAACTCCACCCCACAAAAAATTTGCTATTTTGTCGTATCCTTCATAAAATTCATATACCAACCCTTTTACGTCGGTACCCCCCTCTTCCGAATAACATCAATCTTATTCTGTTAATGGACGCACGATGCATTTCAACGATGGAATACGGGTGAACAAAAATTGATTGATTCTCCCCTGATACACTTATAAACGTGGACAGAAGCTTATACTACCATAATTCTTGTATGATGTGCGCTTTCGTTCAAAAATATACAAAATGGGCTTTTCCACCAACTTCAGGGCAAAAGATGAGAAGAAAAAAATATCCAGAGTTTCATATTACAGTGCCGTGAATGGGGATGCACCGTGGCAAGGACCGGAGCATTATAATGTACATAGGACGGTAATAATGCACTTTCAATCAAACTACCCCCCGTGGTAAAATAAACATAGCTGGTCGACGGACAAGCAAGCCGACGGTAGATAGTGTATCTGGAGGATGTTCATGCCCAGAGAAGCACCACTTACGTCCCCCGTAAAGGAGATTAATAGTAGTAATAATGTTGTCAGGGGAGCGGCAAAGTACCGAAGCACATGAACATTTTATTTCATTAATTTTTCTTCAAGTGGAAAAGCTTCTGGTACTGAATGGTGCTGTTCGCTTGGTATCGAATTGACTTGGCACCCTTAAATAGTTGTATAGAATCTTTTGAAGTATGAGGAATATCTTGATCAATATTCGATCGATTGGCTGAGATGCTGTGTTTCACTGGCCTTAAGAAGTCGATTGAAAGTCTTCCTGGTGGAAGGAGAAAATTATCATGATATCGGAACGAGGAAAGATTTTAAGTGAGGCGTTCCGCTAAATTCTCCAACTGCCAGGAAAAAGTACATTTTCACAGTCAATTAAAAGTTGGATGTAAATCACAAAACTCTGCCAAACTTAAAGTTCTGTATTCATACCCCAGAATAAATAATTAAGAATTAATTAAAGAGGGGGTGGAAGCTGGGGTCATTCACAAGTGTCGTATGAATTTCGTGGCGGGATAACCTGTGAAAATGTAATTTAACTGCTAATCTCGGCTGGAACGCCCAAAACTTAGCCGTAATTTATATTCATGAAAATTTAAATTGGCACATGCTTGTCATTAAAAGTTTTATCCTCAGATTTGCATACTCTTACAATGGCGTGGAATCCGGGAGGAGTACCTTTTCGTATTATTATTGTGTCCATCAGAAGGAGCATAAAATCCAAAGTTTGCACGACTGAGATTTTCTTGGATCTGTGCTTTATTGGCTACACCCAGCCACCAACTTCTATTGGCACCCTTCGTCGCTTGGCTAAATCAATGATAACCTCGTGCCTGCGAAGGGATGACATTGGAAATTGGCTTGGTTGGGAATTGGACCGCGGTGGATGGATGTTGCCCTTCCGCCCAGACAGGATACAACAGCCTTGACTTAATGCATACCAAATAATAAGTTCTTGGTCTTGCGCGTCAATGAGGCAGACGTACGGCTTAGGAAGCGATCTCCACTTAAGTAGCACTTTACCAAGCTTGCCTTCCTCCCTGAATTCCTAATGAGTTTGTCTTGCAGCACACTTAATTAATTATTCAGCGAAATGTAGAAGTGTAGGGAAATTTTCTTCGTATTAAGATTGTGGTATGCACCCGAAACTCGTAATCTTAATTGCAGATGGAAAACCGCCATGAATTTTGAATTGCTGACGGTATATCAGTGCAGGGAGTGCATATAATTTTTTCTTTTTGTTTTTTGTTAAAGTTGGAATTGTTAATAAGGAACTTGGATAGTAAATCAACCCTGCGGAGTGTATATTACAGCAAGGGAAGCATGCAAGACTGGAGTAATAATTGGGTCACATAGTTTTGAAATTTAATTTTCATTCGTTCCCATCGCGAAGTATGCTTTAAATTTTTCCAGGGCAGTAGGAAAAGTTAATTTAAAGAAGAGGACAAGCCTTGCATAAAAGAGAATTTAAAATAAATCTATATTCTGACTGTATATAATGAAATATACCAGTGCCATGGGAGTATTGCTAAAGAAATATGATCGCAAGTGGGAAATAATAATTGGAATAATTTGTTTTAGACGTAGTAGTCATGCGACAATCTCGTCAATTTCATCCAGGGCAGCCTTGTGAATTTAGATCTGAAATACTTTTGCGGTATGCTCTTCTTGCCACTGCATGAAAAGGACAGCAAACCAGCAGTAGAAAAATCTGGAAATGTAAGGATCATCAAACTCCCTGGACCCGGAAGTTAGCTTTATTAATAGAAACATCAATGTGATCTGCAAATGAAAAACGGGAATTCATGTTAAAATCCAAAAATTATTTATCAATCTACGGGGTGCCTAGAGTTTGTATGCCTGGAGGTAAATAGTGGTTATGAGTAGTGCGTACTTAACACAGTCTACTGGCCGCCTAATTGTTTTATAGTAATTATAAGAATGAGTTTCCCTTCTAGCCCAGAAGGCGCACTTCTTAGCAAGGTGCCAAGAAACATTCATCCATCTCCGCATTAAGGAAATGCGTTAAGATTGGACTTCCCGACAAGCATGCAGATGATGCAACTATTAGTAAGTTTAGACCAATTAAAGGACAAAAAAGTATATCGGCAGCTCTGTGTCGTTTCTCCAGATAGGACAGACCAAGCCGTCTGAGCGCAAATCTAATGAATTTCAGCTGAACCGACTCGATGCGGTCGACGTATACGGCATAGAATGGATTCCATACTTGATGCATGCTCAAGCAGTGTTCTGACAAACGAGCTATATAATGTCAAGAAAACCTGACAGTCAGAGGACTCCTTGAACCAGCGCTTAATGAAACCAAGCATGGAATTACCCCTACAAACCATGTGATTATTATGGGAAATGAAATCAATCTTTGGGTCAAGCCAAGGTTGATAACAGACTACAAGAGAGGGATGTTGGCCGTGGCAAATGTGTAATCATAACTGATAGTATCATGCTTCCTATAGAATGATATAACCTCACATTTGTTTATGTTGAGCTCCAAGTTATTGTGGCTACACCAAGAATGGAAAACATTCAAGTCCTCCTGAAGAGAGGTGCAGTCATCAATAGCATTGATGAAGGAGATAATTGTCATATTGTCAGAATAAATTTATAAGTTAGAATGCCTTAAAAGACGCACGACATCGTTAATAGAAAGGATAAAAATAAGTGGACCAAGATGACTACCCTGAGGCATTCCAGATTTGGCCTCTATGGTTTTAGACCGAACACCACGAAAGAGCACCTGATATGAACTGAAGTCTGTATAAATACAAAAGAATGCGAAGGGGAACAATCAAAGTATCGGAACATGACTTAATTACCGTAGGGGGTACACCATCAGACCCCTAAGTGAAATAGAAGGCCAGCTCATTGATATAGGAAAAAATGAGTTCAAATTTGTAAAAGGTACGCGTTTTGATACTGGCACCATATTCGAGCATGAGGAAAAAATTTCAAGTTTTGCTTACTTGTACCCGAATGTAATAGTGAGGTGGAGATACTCAAACATTTGATGCTGTCGCTGCGTTTCCATCTCCAATCCATCTTTGCTTGATTTGTTTCTCGAGTCTTATCTAAAATCAGTTTTATTCTATAACCAACTTAACCCTCCTGCACTATTTAATCATGATATGCTGTTCATGACGTATGAACTACTAATCTATGAGGAAAGATATCAAAAAACAATCAAGCCTGAGTCTAAGTGAGGAAAAAATAAACTACCACAGGCAAAATGCGATAACAGTAGATTCCTCAACACTTTTGCACGTATTTTACTTGAAAACATATCCACCGACAAGCATAGCCTGCGTAGACCCATATACACTTTAGCTAATGTATGGTTCAAATAATAGATTGTCATTGTCAATCTGGTTTCTTGGTTGAATCTTTAATTTATATTTCCAGTCGATATGAGGAAAGACGTGTCCTTGGTTGCTGTCTTCTCTACGTCTCATAAGGTTCTTTACTATCTTTCAATACTTGAACCGTTGTACGACTGTCATGCAAGTCTTTGTAAATTTTGATTGTGATCCTTTTAATTATATCTAGGACAAGAAGTACCTACTGCTTCCATGTTTTCCCAAAGGAGAACTCCTACGAACGGTGTCCCTAATAGCCCGGTACAGCCCCGCAGAATACTTTTGGTTGCTTTTTCGACAAGCAGGAACTACTGTAGGCTTATTCTCCTTCAACCACCCATCACAGAATAGTTAGGACATATTCAACAAATGACATAATGTTAATATTTTTTAATCCTATTACAGCTTATTCCACAGATGACACAGATGATATTAAATGCCTATTCCAGTGAATAAGTAGTTTCAGATTACCTTTTTGCATAGTGTTGATCAATTTGAAGAGTCAGTGGAACTTTTAGTACCGAAGGGAAGTAGTTCACGCTCAAGTTTCGTTCAATAACTCCATCAAGAGAAAGTAAAAAGTCCGGAAACTAATAATCAAGTTAATTAATTTTACGATCCTTTATATTTCACAGTTAGCAAAATTGTTTAACTTGAGTACATTCAAGGGAAAACAATAGACCCTTGACGCACGCCAAGTGGTAGAACTTTCCTCATCGGAGGAGCTCTTCAAACTTTTTTAATGAACATTCTATCGACAGGAGGGAATCGTCTTCGCCGTCCTGTACCCAGTGTACCGGGGTCCAAGTTAAATTGTCGAGTCACGGTAATGATTTATCGAGGTTTTTTCGTCCGTGGAATCGTTTAAAATAAACCGATGAGTGCTCTCCTATTGATGCTTCGCGAATCGTTTAATCTCAATTCCATCTGAATAGGCTAAACTGAGTGGAATATCCTGCCGGAGAAAAGTTGAAAAATCCAGAAATCCAGAGCGGAGGGCAACAGTCCCCCAGGATTATAAGTCGTTCAACTTCTGAGAAAGTAAATGGTAGCGGTTGCCCGTTGGCTTGCGGCGTGGAGTACTTACACCCCACGAAGAGACTCTTATACCACAGAAATATTTGCTTTGCTGCTATTCCTATCAACTCGATTGAATGAAAGCTCTCTTAAAGTTTATGAAATTGAATTAAGTTTATGTGGCTTGCGGGCGGCTATGCTGTACAACAATACTCCACCACCAGTCGTTTGTAGCAGTACAAACATATCATGAATAGGCACCCAAACGTACATAAATGGAAAAACTGTTGCAATGCCAGTGACTATGAATTGAATCCCAATGCAATCACATGAATGAACTGAAAAGAACTCTACAATGCGAGGAGATTTGTTTTGTAATTGATTCTGTTGTTGGACTGATTGTGCGAACCGAAGAACAGAGGCTTGGAGTGGGATTGTTGGTTGGATAAATAAAATGTAAAGAGCTCAACTCGATTTATTTTATTCACTCTTCGTACCTCACTTTGATCCGTCCATTCAAACAAAGTACTCTGGAATCCTGGAAAGCAATTTTACGATTGCCGGAAGGATTTATTTGTGTGCAACTAAAACGAACACCGGGGCGATGTGGAGGATTTTGATGTGTTTAAAATATATCAATTTTAATAAATTTTTATGAAGTTTTTGAAAGGAATTAATAAACGACACTACTTTTTACTGGTCTCTTACACTGCCCGATTTCATTGAGGATTTTTGTTTTTTGCTACAATGCTTGTGCGAATTTCACTGTAGTGCAGCGGGAGCGCTGTGAAAATCTACCGGCCCACGGTATAAATTATTTAAAAGCTCTTATTTTATTTAAGAGGTAAGTCTAAACTTGGAGCTATCGTGATTTCGGGTCAAAATTGTTCACAAATAAATTCTAAATTACATGTGTGAAGTGAAATACATTCATTTCTATATTCTCGATGTCTGTACAAATTGATCAGTAAAGATCGGCGAACCAAACTAGTCAAGATGACTTGTAAGAACAAAAAAGAAAAAATCGGATAGAACTATTCTGTTCATGACTGGGACCTTTTTGTCTTTGTGTTGTATTATTAATTTTTATGGCACACTTTATGTGATGCTTCAATTTGTCTTCTTAAGGATCACTTCCCCAATCTGAGTTCTCTAGATGGCAGACGACATCTTCACACGAGCAAAGAATGTGCTCCATTCGCTCAACCTCTATCAGGAAAATTACGTTTGTCATTCTCAATTTTGTCCATCTTTTCAAAATCCACTTTAGAGATAAGGTCCCGCGAAACAGACCCATTATAGCTCTGAGCTCCGGTTTGCTTAAAGTGAGAAGCTCTTTCATTTCCTCTGACTTATAATTACCGTATTATTTTGTCTGGCTTGGACCGGCTCGATTTCCAATAAATGACTTACTCCTCTTACTGTTTCGCAGTAGTACGAGGAGTTAATGAATCTTCTCTGAGAGGGCTCATTGCTCTCAAACTCAATTCTATTTCAATTTTGCTGCTTTTAGCTATGAAATGCAGCCTGCATGAAGGGATGGCATCTGGAATTGAAGGGGTTGGCCGTTGGCAGGAGTTATGCGCTTGATACCCCTTTTGCTTTACATTTTACCCTTTATCCGCTTTATCCTTCCCCAATTACATTCGAAACCCCCGATTTTTGGGTAATTCGCTTTATTCATTTTTTGTTTCATTTTTTTCCGATTTTCCTCTGGACCTCGAGATTTCCCTCATGGGTGAGATTTGTCCGGATCTCTTGAGAATTGCGGCAGTTGGTCCATGTCTAGCTGGCCGACTCGATTCCCCCCCCCCCCCCCCCCCGGGGGTGGGCAGAGAGGTAGACCAGATGTTCTAAACTTTTTGGGGTGGACCGGACTTGAGGTAGCTGAGATTTCTCCCTGGAATTGGAAGGCCTGACAACCTGCAAAGCTACCTGCCTGGGAAGAAAACGAGCCAAGGTTTATTTGTCCAATTCTCCCGTTTGTTCCCCCTGTTCCTGGGATGCTGAGAATGTGGGATTCCACAGAGTCCGGCAGTGATCCGTTACCCTCGGACAGAAATCCTTTTCGCCCATTCGAGGACAAACCTGAGGGTATGGGTTAAGCCCCATATTCGACTACGCTGATCTTTCGCTCATGCCTCGCAGGGGTATCAGTGGTTACATAACCTTGAACGGTATTAAATTCAAAATTTACTTTCTTTCCTCCAAGATTCTGGTCAGCATTATAGGGTGTCCTTAAGCTTTGCTATATCGTCAAAAAATGATATAAACAGGGGTGGACTATAGATGACTTCAAGTTCCTGCATTATGTTCTTTTCTATAAATATATAACTACAACAAAATCCATTTTTAACTTAACTTTTCACATCTACATCCTGTCGATACTTTTTATGCCCCCACAAAATCGACAACAAAAGTAATTTGAGTGCGAAGCAATTATTTGTTGAAAATTCAAAATCAGGCTGTATTGCGAGAAACGGGTGGCACTTAAGATGAGCGTCCTAAAATCCCAAAAGGATAAAGTTAAAAACGTTGTAGAAAAGTTACAGGGTCTACTGTTCTGCAAAATATTCATTTAATTTGTAATTCAAAACTGGGTCGCAACTTTCCTTCAAAGGATACTAATTAAACCTCCTGACGAAGTACATCTTCACAGAATCCGCTCTCCTTTGAAAATCGACTGATGCTCACCTTTTATTCGGCAACTTTCTTTTCAGCACAGCATTTTAAATATCGCCGGCTTAAATAGAACGCGAGGTGTTGACACTTATGTCTGAAGTGCCAGAACGGCTGAAAACGTGTCTCACGTCCCGCGTCCCGTAGCCAGGCAGCGCCATCCCATAATTTGCCTTATTGCAATTTTTAAGTTGAAAGCTGAGTGCTGTACCTTTTAGTGCGGAGCGGATGTCGTTTGAAGAGCATCACCCACATCGCATCTAATGCCAACCTAAACAAGAGCCATCTGGGCGGATTTGTGTTACGAGGATTATCGATTGCTACTCCTCTGACGGCTTTGCCAACAACCATTCATGGTCATGCATTAAATGAACTTCCTGAAGTGGGTGGTACGTTAATTAATCATTGGCGTAGTGGTGGTGTCGGCAATAGGTGCATTAATTAGTGCTGATTGACACAGTTTAATGAGTGCTGCGCTGCCATTGTGCGAACTAACGCCGTGCAGAGCAGTTGCTAGAAATCGCTTCAACGACAACTGTGAATCGCTTGCCGTTTTCTATTCGTTAAGGATTCGATTGTCTTCGGCATCGAGTTCCGGTGACGAAATTCACCTTAATTACGGACTCTTCAAACGTGCATCAATTAAGGTCGATTGTTTTGTTCTACCTGTAGGAGCGATCGATCCTTATCAATTCCGAGGCTCAAAATGCCGAGGCAGGCATAAAGTTAGAGTGATAATTACACTGGGATTCGGATCCTTAATTAACGGTTTTTTATTGATCGAAATTTGTTGCGGCATATCGACTGAATGAAAATCCGAGAAAAGCAAATACGAAAGACTTTTCACGCTTCATTTCCCATAAAAATGATTTTCTCGATGGATAGTGATTTCTGTGGATTTTTTCCACTTGAGGTTCACCCTTCGCAGTCAGTTAAATTTGTAATTAATGGAAGGGAGGATAATGCTTTGCAATCGGATGTAGTAGTTTTATAATTAAGGAACTTGCCATGAAAGTGCATGAATTTCCACATCCCCAGGTTATTCTGTCATTGGATTTCTTTACTACAAAAACTATTCGCAGCTTCAAACTTCTCGAAGTCATACAGCTTCTACCAGTCAAGAGGTTTCCTATCAAAAGGTTAAGGTTAAGGTATTGATATTTATATTCAATGATGAAAGTAGGGATGTGTAACAAAACAGATACTCGGTCCTAAAAGTAGGAATCAAGCGGTGTAAGATCTGGAAGGTCAGAATATTGATCCGTTGCATTAAATCCATCGCGCAGGATAATTTTCATCTAACATTTTACTGCTTTGTTGGAGTGTGCTGAAAGTGCATTGATTATCTGATATTTAACGGGATGTCCTCCAGTACCTTCTCCAGAAACTCTTTATGAATTTGGTAGTTGAGCATCTATGATAAAATACAAAATACAACAAAAATGTTCCAAATTATGTCAGCTCAAAATTTGATATCAAACCTTCCATAGAGCCGGCCTCACTTAGATCTGGAAAACGATCAATTGTGGTTCAACATAAACCTGAAAAGACTCTTAAAAAGCAAACAGTCAGAAGGTAGACTAGAACTAGCCACAAGAGTTAGTGAATCTTACTATTTTTTCTAAGTCCTTGGGCGCTCGTTTCCGCAGTAAGTGGAAGCAGTATTCACCTAATGTGCTCCTCCTTCGATTAGTCAGAACTGGATATACGCAGAAAGGGTGTTTAATGCTTTCAACCTCCTCCTCGTTCATACAGCTTCTGTAGAAGTCGGAAAAGCTCCGAATGCCTAGTAAAGAGGAGGTGCTCTGCTACGATGGTTGTGAGGTTACCAACGTCTGTGCGCTTCGTCCTAAGCAAAGAAAGCGTTCTTCTGGGGTAAATTTTTGGCAAAAACTGTCTAAAGGTTTCACAAATAGTTAATGTTTTTCATCTATTGTTAGCTACTATAATAGCTTGTTTCTTTTGTTGACGATTCTACAGAACTTCCTCGCAAGCTCATTGATTGTCTTCATTTCTCCATTGTGATCTGGAACACAGCAAAGAGTGACCTTGTAACAATCCTCCAAGGTCAAGAGATTTTCACGATAACGCTGAATCAGACGCGATTTGATCATATCAGGGTGAATGCCCGTGATATATCGGGTTTTGCCATTATCAGCATAGCGGCATAGTTTGGAACAGAGAATTCCCCTTGAAATATTCTACACTAATCTAGTAAGCAACAGGATTCCTGCTCCTGATTGCGAAAGTCTGCCAGAGCTAGGCAATACTTAACTAAAAAAGTATTTAAGTACTATTTAAGTACACATACTTAAATAGAATATAAGTACTTGCTTCTACTTTGCTAGCTTTGTATTTAAATACCAAGATCTCTACTTAAGTGTTTCTGAGTGTATTAAGTACCTACATATACCTGTACGAGCCTTTTAATTCGCTGTGGTATGTAACAATGTCATTCAGCGCAATGTAATGTAAGCATTCCCCTCTTTCTAGTACTCCAGATTTCACTCCAGGATTATTGTTGCAACCTGGAAGATTTTACAAATCTTCGCCGTAAAGAAGGCATCATATGATTCTCTACTAAAAAATCCGAATTCGCAAAATAAAAATGTTTTTATATTTCTACTTAAAATTTTCTCAATGCCAATCGAACTTTCACTTTGATGAGAAGTGACAGTTTTTAATCGGCGTTCAGTTTCAGAAGGTACTTATGCTTATTTTATGTTAATACTAACTAAACTCTATAATCTTCTTTACAATACTGTCAACATAGGATGATTGGAAAAAGGTACTTTAAAAATTACTCAGTACTTTTTAGTAGTACTTAGTACTTAGTCACATATTCCTGTTACACATGCGGTACTTGCACTTACGCTAAGGTATCAGTCTTTGTACTGCAGTACCTTTTCTTTGGTTCTTGCTCAGCTGTGGAGTCTACAAAAATTCCCTCTCCAGTTTCAACTACATTCCACTTTTTGCTGCTAGGGACACTAACGGAGAAGCCTTTTCTGAAATCTAGCTGTGTGATTATATAATCTGTAGCCACAGTGCACACTGTTTGCGAAGCTGGTCCTTATCCTGCTGTGACCTTGGTCTGAAGACATCCAACAGTTTGACTCTTTCAATCTTAGGAGACTTTCAGCAGCAATGTTTTTACCATGGTAATCAGCATAAGCTAAAGCTTTAACACCATCCCCCTCTAGAGAGACTAAAATAAAATAAGTTGCGGAAATCTGTTCAATGCTAAGAGTCTTCAGAGCTCCACAATGGCTACTGTTGAGGCGTTGTTAAAAGCCTCCCCGAGGAAGGCTTATAAAGAGTATTTTTGGTTTCTAAAAGCTTCTGTATGCTCTCCACTCACTAAGTCTTGCCCATGGTACGTTGCGTTTTAGAAAATTTTTTTGCGTTTTATTACTTGAAGTGGTAAAAGAAAAAATCGAACACCAATATCAAATAAATTCACACACTTCAAAAGGGCACTTCCTCAGTTTTCCTTTAATATCACTTATACTTTGCTAAGGGTGTTTCTGTATAAAAATATTGAAAACAAAGCGATTCGAGGGACCCTGCAATTTCGTAATTATCCTCCAATTCGTAAGCGGTCCGGATTGTCCGCTTGGCATACTTAAAAATTTTGTCTAAGTGATTGCTGTGATCTCCTCTAGAATTTAATTTTTGATATGAACCACCCTGTACAAATAAACTTCATAAAATCTAGATGCGGATGAGTGTAAAAATTCAACTATTATTGTAATACGGCGAATATATGCATCGATGGCGAAATAAACTCTTCGAAATATCCTCTTAACCTCAAAATAGCCACAATGTACTCAAATCGCAACTATCCAAACAATACATTTCTTTTTGTGATCTTCCTTACGTAGTTACCTGATTACCGCAAATAAACTTCAGCCTGAAAAGATTTTTGATGTTTCTTTAATAGAAAAACGTTCATAAAGTGAACGTTCACGTTCCTACAATACCGTCCCATAGCCGTAACAATTTAATTAACTATAAGTGTCCTGCCATAATAAGTGCTGGCATATTATACCCAACCAGTTCAGTCGTCCCATGTCCTGGGAATCCCTACAATTTTTATGTCTGCGACATAAAATTTTAATGTTGACATTAAATCTGATGTGTTTCTGAGCTCTCTAAGTGTGCCCATATCACAGGAGCAGACGGAAAATGGTCAGCCGAACTATGTTGTCCGGAATTGCTGAACATGCTATTGACTGTGGGCCTCTTGTTTTAATAGGATTTGTGCTTATGAGATAACTACAACACGAGAATGTCCTTTTTGTTCCTTTTGCTTGCCTTGAGCTTTTGATGCTGATGTTGTTTTATTCGTAGAAATGGATTAGCAGATTTGTTTTTTACGACACGGACGTGTCACATTTCCTGTTCATTGGATATCGAAAGACTAAAGCAGTTGAATAACTCGCAAGGTCTGAGGATAGTCCTTGTTAGTCCTATAAAATATCGAGGAAAAAGGGTTATGGGAACTGGTTTATGTTCATCCCAGTTCAATAATAAGTTGATAGCTTTTTACAACTCAGTTAGACAACGTAATTCGATTGGAGACCGGCACGTAGGAGGCAATCAATGTCATTGATTGATTTCCATCTGGAGTAGTCAATATGCTATTATCTGGATATTGGAGGACATGACGGAATGTTGTAGTCGTTATTAAGTCTCGAAAATTATGCATTAATTTACAGCAAAGGTGGGGTTCGGCTTGGCGGCAATGAACTATAAATGTGGAAGGATCCTTTACTGATACAAAAGATGTTGGGAAAGTAAAGTGCCTATCATACGAACGATGAACCATAACGACCGTCTTGAAATCAATACATAAATTCTTCTATTTTTAACTCTTGGTCAGGCGCATATTTGGTTTTAAGCTTTTGGATTAAGAAATTTGTCTGACCGTCGTTCACATTTGTTCATTTTTAATACCACACTGTCAATTTGCGTTTGTAGTGGTGATTAGGGGGCCCCTGAAGTGAGGATCAGAAAGTTCAACCAGAAATCTTCCTATTTTCAGTAATCACACACATTTAAAAAAAAGTTGCCATTCTGGTTTTCTGCCTCAAAAAATTTTTCCGTGGTACTCACACTTTTGACTGGCGTATTCCGGGTTTCACGTGGATCGAAAGGAAATGTTTCACTTGGAACAACTGAAATTAAAACTGTCAAAATAAGAAACGTCATCGGTTCTAGCTACATAGTAATTAAAATTCAGTTTTTATCTTTAAAAATGTCGAGTTTTGAGTCATGGTTTAGTTCAAATGACGATAGGGGCTGTGACTCACATATATTATCGTTGACACTCGGAAAATAAGGGATTGATCAAATCCTTTAGACAGCAGACTGTGAGTGTGTCGTGATATTTGAATTTTAAACTTAATTATTAGGTGTACAACTTTGCTTCCGCCGTTTTTTTACTACGTTCAAGGCTTTATTGTAAAAAACTGCTTACACATTTACGATCCAAAATATTGTTCATTGCTAGCCATAACTTCCCCCCATCTTTCAGGCAGCATACGAATTCCGCGTCGAAAAAACTGTTCATCTTTTGAAAGGATCCACGTATCGATCCAATTTTTGACTTCTTCATAAGAACGTAAGTGCTGATCAGCCAGGCCGTGTGCCATTGATTGAAACAAGTGATAGTCAGAGGGAGCAATGTCTGGAGTATACGGCGAGTGGAGTAGGACTTCCCATTTCAACGTTTCCAAATATATTTTGATCGACTTTGCGACATAGGGTCTGGCATTGTCGTGCTGCAAAATCACTTTATCTTGTCTCTGGTTGTGTTGCGGTCGTTTGTTTTTCAATCCTCAGCTTAAACGCATTAATTGCTTTCGATACAGATCGCCTGTGATAGTTTCAGCCTGTTTTAGCAGCTCATAGTACACTACGCCGACCTGGTCTCACCAAATACAGAGCATGACCTTGGACCTGGTTTGGCCGTCGACGTGGAAGCATGTCCGGGAAGTCTTCATTATTTTCTGCGCTTGGGGTTATCGTAATGAACTCATTTTACGTCCCCAGTCACAATGCAATGTAGAAATCCCTTCCGTCTTTGCCTGTCAAGCAGCTGTTCAAAAGCAAACAAACGCCGTTCATCATTTCTCGACTTCAACTCCTTGTTTCCTTGTTTCTGAATCATTTCCGTTACTTTGAGGCGCTTGTTGAGTCAGTCTTAATGATCCTACCAATTCTTCTTGCGTTTGACGTGAATTTCGATGAAGTAATGCCTCCAATTCCGCATCTTTGAAAACCTTCGCTCTTCCACCGCCATGGCGATCTTCGATGTCAAAATCACCTTTCTTGGAGCGTTGAAATCACTCATGACACGTTTTTTCGCTAATAGCGCTCTCGCCATAAGTATTTCAAAGTATTCGCTGATCCTCAACTGCCGATTTCGTCATATTGAAGCAGAAAATTAAAACCTCCCGCAAATGAAGAGAGTTTGGCTCAAAATAGAATTTCAAAGGAACTCTCTTCAGGGGTTCGGCAGGGCAGCGTTATCAGTTTAAGAATAAACGTTGTTAGCCATAGACACTTTTTAGATTTTAGGGGTAGGTGTTGTGCGACAAGTGAGCCAACAAGTTACTCGAACAGTAGTAACTGCTCATTAACTGCGAGCTAAGTCGGAAAATACCGTCCAAGGGAAGTGTTTGACAATGGCGAACTAGCGCATCCTGATTGATCGCCAATTGAAATCATAGAAGTAACGAATGGATTCATGAGAAGAAGTTACATCAAAATCATATGTTATATAGATTAAATTATGATGTGAAAAACCATAAAAGGATATCTGATTACAAAACAGAACATAATTAGGGCAGGACACCAAAATAAGATCAAGTTGATAGTAGCTGTTTTTTTGTTCAAGATTCAGATCTGTAGGCAAAAAAGCGATCGGGATGTTATTGAAATTAGTTTTATACGTTGGCAGTACTGATAATCATTGTCAAATTGACAGCTGCTAATTGTAAGGCATTATTTTATTTTATTGTAGGTAATAAGTTGCAATATTTCAAACGAATAAATTTTATTTGTTTTTTGTAATACTTGCAATTTTATATCATACATGTTTGTTCACTTTTAAGATCACTCTTTAAGTTTAATAAACAATAGTACCAACATCTAAAACTAAGAAAGTGTGCCTATATGTGGAAATCAGTACTAATTTTCGGATCTTTAAAGATCCAGATCTAAAATCTGTATAAAGATCTACATCTTTTGTTGTTGTTGTAATTACGTGTCTAAGTGAGATCCAGATCTTGATATCTTGTGCAAAAAAACACAGCTAATGTATCTGTGAAAAATGTAGGTAGCGAGTTAGCAACTGTCAACTCAAAGCTTTTTAAGGTATTCTTGAAATTGTTTCCCCTGGACTAAGTAGATCTGAATTGAAATCTCCCGAAATAACAATATGATTATAGGATTTTTAATTCCCCATCCTCTCCTAATTTTAAAAATAATGTTGCGAGTAGCGATTAAGTGTTATATTTTTTGTTAAAGAACTGATCACAAATTGAAATTAGACCAGAATTGGATTCGATACCTTTGACTCTGTTCCTTCCTTTTCGATGGCCAAAAAGTTGCTTTGCTAAGTTTAGGCGGGGTCGCATGAGTACGAAAAATGAGTAATATTGCAGATTTCCAAAAACGACTACTACCACGAAGATTATTAAGAAAAGTAGACCATATTGTGTTGGATGACCTCCGAGTAAAATTGCATGAAATAGCAGGCATAAAGAGTATTTTAAACGATTTGTGTACAGAATTTTAATGAGCAATGGATGCCTCGTTTAGTTCTCATCGAAATAAAAACTGAATTATCTAATGGTTTGTTGTACGAAAAAAACTGTTCCACATAAACTCACACTAGTTTTGAGGGAGCAATTCAACCCTACAGAAATTAGCCTGCCTTGGCCACCTCTATATCGACGAAAATTAGTTAAATTTCGTTTTCTTCAAGATTGGTATTTTGGTATTTTGATTGGATGACGATTCCATGTTGAAGAAAAGTAACTTTTGTCCGTGACGTGGTTTTTGATGGCAGAGACATTTTAGTGTTACAGCAAACTAGATTCCCTGCTCAGCCTTAAAATGGGCCATTTTATCCTAAAAACTTGTTACCATAATTGTTAAAGTCTCCTCCGGAATTAGAGCTACTTCATTCTTATTTTTGGACACAAATCGTGGAGGATTTGGAGTTTCGTGGTATAAATCTTGCTTTTAACATAAATTCCCAAAAGAGGTGGTCTAGGGGAGTTAATTCCAGTGACCGGACAAGCCACTCTATTGCACACACCTCTACGACTGATTCCCCCATGTGGGAATACTTGGTCCTAAATACTGACGCAAGTGAAGGGCGTAATAAAAGCAAGTGGCCCCGTTTTGCTGAAACTAAACATCGTTGAAAATTGGTGGTCTTGCTTATCTCGCAAGATATACATATAGGTGGTCCGGTACGTCTTGAACACCCTGTATATGTATAGATCGTATCAGTTTTTAAATATTTTATCTCTATGACAATAGCAATATTTTTATATCGGTACCTACCTGTATTTACTTACCTTAACCTTCTTGTTAGTCTGTATCCGGTATACAAATGAATAAAAATGAAAATTGATAGATGACTAACCAACTCAAGAGGAACACTCTGAATAAAACGTCACCGTTGTGAATCAAAAGAATTTTATTTTCATAATTGTATATTACAAACAAAGGTAAACAAAATCCGAGGATTTTACATGATCGAAGAGAGATGCTGTGTCATTAAAGGTTCACTCCATAGTTTAGTTTTATTGTTTTTGTACGATACATTAATCTCAATAACTCTCAACGGCTTCTATTTCTACAGTATTACAGCGTTTTGGGTTCCTTCACCACCTTGTTCACTCCTTTGGTTCACTTATGAAAATAGTGTGATTTGTTTAAAATGTACTCAGTACAAATATAATTACATTTATCGATACACTTCAAGTAATTAATTTCCATTACCTCTACTAATTTCTTTTCTATATTAATGGCATCTTAACGCTATACATTATAACTTTTAGCTCATCATCATTTATATTTACTTTTATTTTTCTCGTTTTGTTTTTTTTTTTCTTCATTTATTTATTTATTAAAAACTACCTTTTAATTACGGTTTCTTAATTACAAGGAAATACACACATCCGATATATTGTCAAATGTCCTTTCTTCTGTCGAACATTAATTATCCGCAATATCTTACACAACATGTTCACATTTTTAGCATTGTATGTCGGTGTTTTTGCCGGCCGATTGCTTGTTTCGTTCAATGGAATCCTGCGTGTGGTTAGTCTTTAGCAAAACCGATTTAATTAGATTTTTTGTTTCATTAAGTCTTCCTAATGTCTTATGGTTTAGTTTTTTTTGTTATTTTGTTCAGTTAGATATTTAATGTTCACATTACCCATAATTATATCAAGTTATCCTTAATAATTATATCATCTGATTGTTTATTCCTTAAGAGCTACGAGGACACCTTGGCTCATGTATTTGACCTGCAAGAAGAAAACATTGAAAAGTTCAGATAAAAAAATGGCAACTGGGATGTGGTAAGAAGTTGTGTGCATACAACTTTTAAATGCTTTGAGATTTTGCTTTGATTTTGCAATTTAAGATTACAAAGTATAGCCGGAAGTCCTTGCTGTGCAAGTACTGCAGAAAGTTAACATGACTAAGGCTTGAGGAGGTTTCGCATTTCATTTCATCTCAAAGAGCATTGCATCCTTTGTAGAAGGAACATTTCAAAACCAGGCCATGATCTTTCAAGAAAGCTCTCTACGTTTTTCAATAGCATACCTTTCTAAACTACTTCAATACATACAAAGCACATAACGAATTCCTTTCGGGTATAAAAAAAATTCAAAAAGATAAATAAAGATCCCAACTACTCAGTGACAGTGCCAATAAGAGGTCCCATAAAAAAAACAGCTAATTGTGCCTAAGTTAACTTTTCCACGGTCCCTATAGTGTTCAAATTGATGAGAAGCTTCGTGGACAAGTGCCACAGGGAGACCGTACCTGGACTGGCAACGTACAATTGAATGTGTCTAGTTTTCTTGCCAGATATTTGAGACGCAAGCGACTCTTCCATTTGGCAACAAAGTAGGAACAAACTGGCTCGAAGGATCAATGTAACAGATGAGCTTTATACTTCGATTAAGGGGTAGAGCTAAAAACTTGGGTACGAATCTGATAAACTAGGAAAGTAAGGATCGTAAGTCTTTACTGATTTACGTAGCAGTTTTGATTCGTTAAAAGACTGGAAATATAAGTTGAACTCTGGTTTTATTCTAACCAAAATTTAGGATGTAACCGAAGTCGTTATTTTTGGGGCAGACTCCTTCATTTGGCTCGTGATAGTCTCATGCTACCAGGTCTAAGGTATCCATGTAAAGGTCTTAATGCACACCTTGACAGTTGGATAGCAGTTCTTGCAGCACAGTTCCTTCAGTTTTCACCACACCCATACTAAAGTTTTACAAATCTATTCGCATGGAATAAATGGGAAATTGTCGGAGCACAAAAGTAGATATCAGAAATGCTCGTAGCTTCTCGGGCGTACTGCCTTCTGAAACCTTAGGTACAAATATTCTTGTCGAGTGAAGTAGCTCCAAGAGGAGAAGCGCGCAAACATGGATTCAAATAGATTCTCATGCAGGAGGTAATACCGTCCAATCTTGGTCGTGTTACCCAGGCTAGATTCTTCAATTTTGTCTCCTGTAATGAGCCCCCAAAGTTTAAGTACCTCGTTCACTGACACAGAGTCCGCAGGATTGTATTCAAAACTGGACGTTAAAGGAATACTTTTCCATTACTGAAAAACAGACTAATCAGATGGACCCTCTCTAGCTGTTAATTAGACATAATCGAGGACCGCCCTTGCACCAATTTTAAATCCTTTACGGAAGCAACATCAAAGGATCACATACTTCTTCCTTTTCCGCTCGCTGCTGATGCCGTCTATAATTGAAAACTGATTTTCGTAGCAGATGAGATCAGGGGAAACAACTGCGGAGCCATCAGGTTACCACAGATGGTTTTACCTTTCATTTGCAGCATTTTCTATCACGTTAATTACTCCAGCAGATCGCAGGCTACTTGCTTTTATCTAGGATAGTTGAAGTCAACAATTCACAGGGCGTATCAATATATTGCCGGGCCATTGTCTGATGTGGGGCAAAGCCGCTCTTCTCCATGTGGTCTCGGATCAAGTTCATCTAATCAGTACGTCTGCACCCTAACCTTGATCGACTCGAAAATGCTTGCGGAAAACTCCTGTCGAAGCTGTTGAGGTCGATTTTGCACCACGCCTGGATTGCCAGTGATCTGCAGCGACCGATGAAGATTTATCAATAATGATTCCAGGGCAAAGTGGTATAGTATCCCTTACAAAGGGCAGTCCTGTCTAACACCCCATGTAACGAGAGAGAAAATCTGCCCTTGTCGAACCTCCCACTTATACGAATCAGGGATTCGACATATCCCCAATCCAAATTCCGTCTGGATGCCCATGCTAAAGGAACGAGTGTTCTCTAAGATGGTATTCGATTCCCGTGCAACATTTATCAAAATTGCAAAAATTGTGGTCCACTTGCAACATTTGTCAGGTTAAAATTTCTCAATTTCCTCCCCTTAATTTCTCTCCGTCTAAGCTGTGCTGTGTGCATCATAGGGTTGTGCCCTGAGCTTAGGCAATATCTTTAAAAAAACGAACTCTTATTCGTTAATTAGTCGTGAGAAGTAGTTAAGTGGAAAACAGAACCAGAGGTGTTTCAAAGGATATCATCATTATTACACCTGCGAATTAAACCTCAAAACTTTACAAAGAGAAGAATTACACAGAAATAGTGTGCATATTTTTACCAAAACCTTTCTTAAAGACCACACCTTAATTTCTTAATCGCATGCTCCCCCCTTGCCCCTTTCTAAAGCAGTTAAGTCTTTTTTAATTAGCTACTTCAAAAAATATCTACAATTTTAATAAACTCACCAATTGAAATAATTGGAAGGCGAATGGCATCCCTTCGCTGAGCCACACCATTTGGATTCCTGGAGCGGCGGACATGGACGTCCCCCATGTTTTGCATGTTTTATAACTTTTCGGTGCCGCTGCATCTCTCCGATCCCACATGTTTTACTGCACGGGCTCCATTCAGACCAGTGTCCGACGCGGCAGTCCCTCGGTGGTCGTATAACGCGTTTCCTGTGCTTCCTTGTTCGATAATTACTGGCGATGTTATTCAGGATGGCGTTCTTGTTATTCCTTGGCAGCACATTCGAATCGAGCACTTTTGTAACGTTGTTTTTCCTGCAAACAGAAAGCATAATTTTAGTGAGGTGGATACCGTCTGAGTCAATGCGTAATTATGTCGAAGCACAGACCCGACACGAAGGAGAGTCCGCAGACAAATTAATCCCCCCTTCCATGTTTAATTCAAGCCTTGTTCCAGTGTTCCGCCGCCATTTTTTACAATTCACACCCGCTTTTAAAAGCACAAGAAAAACAAAAATACGTTGCTGAGCGCTTCTTTATGCCATCACCGTCCGAGAGATGAATCTTTGCTTTGCTCTAATTTAGCATAATCCAAAGGATGTCAACGCTTGAAGCCTGTGCATAAAAGCGCTTCTCCAGTAAAAACTTCTTTCAGGAGGAATTTTCATCAGCCAGGACATAAAAGGGATAAGTGGTTAGTGGAAGTGAAATAGCAGGGAAGCTGGATGCTTTGTGCGATTGCGGTCGTCAAAAGAGGAAAACAGGTCAAATCTGCTACGGGCTCTGGGTCTTTCTGGTCTGGGGCCACTCTTTATGTAACTAAATTTGCCATTCAGATCGGAAACAATAGAAACCGGGTCGACAACACTCTCAACCCGTTCAAAATGCACTTTGCAGAAAAATTTACACGGAGGCAATCAAATGAAACGCAGGAAAACCGATGAAAAATGGATGGAAACTGATGTTATCGGTGTCAACGTTCGCTGCCTGCGAATGCCTTCCCATTAAAGCGGTGCTACAAGAAATTGAAAGGTGAGCAGATTTACATCGATATGTGGTGCTCCTTTGTACCACTAACGGAATTATAAAGTAGTTTGCTCTGGAACTTCTGCGGCAGAGGCTTGTTGAATGGATGTTTAGAAATCCGTAAGTAAGCTGATGCCGGAAGTCGAGAAAAGCAGGTGAACACAGAGTAAACAAGTCCTACTGGATTGGGTCACATGAGCTTCCCTGCCTGCGGGGGAAAGTGGAAAATCTTGTAATTTTTAATATTTGAATAAAATATTACACCGAACGTCAGGGGTCATTGAGTAGATCTAAAGAATTCGTGTACAAAGGGGAGGGTTCTTTCATGAATATAATACTTTTTTATTGCTATTGGAGTAGGTTGGTCTTTTCCTTCAAAGTCATTTTAAGATGTGATTATCACACATGCTGACTGCAAGGGATACGGGTTTAAATCCGTAAATATTGGAAACAGAATAAAAAGGGGAGAGAATCGTGTAAAAATCCGATGATATGGTAACTGGAGTCTTTTAAGAGGTTGGGATGCTGCTAGAAAAAAAACACAACACTGATACAAATATTATTATTAAAGGAATTCATAATTGCAAAGTAATACAATAGGTATCCGAGTATAAAGTGCAGATAGAAGAAAGTCCTAATGGGGGAGACGTGTATCCTAAAAGGGCGGATTTCATTAAGAAAATTGTCGCTTTTGATGAGTAAATATGTCCTAGAGGTTGGGAAAATAAAAGATTCCTATTTTTAGCTGCAATCATACAGGTTTAGGGATAAGTGCCCGTCCAAGGTTTGAGAGTTCTTTTGGCAGACAATGTCTCTAATTTGGATGAAGGAAACTTTAGAATACCTGCCCTAAATAAATAATCCACAGAAATGGTTTTGGTACCTTTTACCAGAAGAAGGAAGGGAGAGTTTCCTCTCCCTAATAACTACAACTCTTGAGGAAACGACCCCTTCACTTTTCAAATTAGACCAAAAAGACTCACTTGGAACTCTCACCTTAAAACAGTCGAAGAGAAAACCATATCAACGTTATGTCATTGTCAAAGGCTTTTTGAAAAACTTGGGAACTCAAGACGAAGGCCCTGGAAGCTCTGCTTAACCTCGTTTCCTTCCACCTTCTTGTAGAAAAGGAGACGGTGTTCAGTGCATTCAAGTTTTTAACACTTGATCTCTTACAATAAATTTGCAGAAATGGTCATATGAAAATTCTTCATCTTAGACGGCAGCAAAATTTGGTCCTTGGGTGGTTCCACATTTGAAATGGGAGCACTTAGATTGCCACGGGCGAATCCAAAGAAAGTGGAAGTGCAGATCCTTCCACTAGGCCACAGTCGCGTACCAATTACCTTTCAAGTGCAGGGATGTATACAATAGAGCTCTGTGCCCCCGCAATCATTAGCAGGAGTATGAGAGGGAACAACATTTATAGTTTATCAAACAATCAGGTGACTCTTAGGGGTCTGTCTGTCTGACCGTCCTAAAGAAACCGGCTAGACACGACAGAATTACTTTAATGCAAGTGCCAGGGCATGAGGGTGTAGAGAGTAATGAGGTTGTGGATAGATTTCCAAAAATGGATGCTGAATCCAACTTCATTGGCGATGAGCCACATTGCGGCCTATCCAAAAGCCACTTCAGGGTTATTTTCCAATCATGAGAAGAGAGAGACAGACATTTATACAAGAGCAACTAAGCTGGCCTCAGGTAGGCGAAACGGTTAATTGACTACTCGCAAAAGGCAATGGAGGAACTTCTCATGCTTAACAAGTCGGAACTAAAGATTTCAAGAGGCCTACCAAAAACCCATGAAGTTTTTGTACATATTCAGGATGAATTCACCACTATCCATGGTTAGTTGTCCAGTGCAATATGAATTTTACTTCTTCACATCTGATCCTGAAGAATAAGACGCAGCATCTTTTTCTGGTAAAGGAAGATGTATCTTTCCAAGCAGCAGGATAGGTTTTAGGATAGGTTTTCTTTGAAAAAGAAAATTCCTGCACCTGCCCTGCTGACGGCTCCCGTGGATTCGTTCGTTAATATAGAAAAAATATCCCTCAGCCCCTTCTGCGGTAGAGATCCGTCACTGATGAGAGTCTTTTGAAACCTTTCAGTCATCCTAACCCTCTTTGTCCTATCCTTACTCTTTAATTCTCTCCATTGTGAGCTCCATGATCTCTCTCTTAAGTGATTCACGATTCTCTTATGCCCATGCACAGCCCCTGACGAGTACAACGGACCGTCCGCTGCATTCTGAGTTCTTCTTTCACTTCTATCTTTTCCATAAACAGCTCCAGCGGTGGCAGCAGGAAAGTTTTTACCGCAGCTGTGGGTGTGATGTGAAAAGCGCTCGTAACCTTTGTGGAGGCTATCCTTTATATCAGATTTCAGGTTCAGAATTCTTACAAGAAATTACACCTCCATTTTTTAATTCTTCCTGCTCGTGTTCTCCAGTGTTTCCTTCATTTTTCCTACCTACAACAAGTCCAACTTTTGAAAAGGGGTCTTTTGTAACTACCTAGTGTAGTCTACTGACTTCTGAGGAAGGCTCCATGTTCAAGTAGAAATCTCTCGCCCGCACCGAGTCCTGTTTGTTGTATGAGGCGCCTAAAAGGATTCCTCTATTAAAGTCATACCGACATATTTGGCGCAGGGTTTGCGGAGAATTCAGAGATAACAAGGTCATGCACTAGAAATTGCGGTCTTGCGAATGGAAAAGCACAGGGAACGCATCTAAAGCTCCTCATATATGATAGGTCGTATATGAAATGGGTTAAATGATGTTGGGCACTGGAGTGCTGATGTTTGAAATGGGGTCCCAAAATCACGAAAATTACTCCACAGTTTCCCATTTCCAGTTTCGTGCATATAAGCAAGTTGGCCCCGTGATTAAATTACATAAGATTGGGGCGCGTTAGGCGACTGGACTTAAAGGGATTCATATTTAAATCACCACAGATGATTATGTTCTGTCACGTTGAGATGTGAACTAGTACCGAATCCATACCGTACTACATGAGTGTCTGAGGATTCCAGGATTCACCTTAACGCTTAAGTATTCTATCCCATCACCAAAAGTAGAGCTACCAAGGATTTTGATCTTGAAGTAATTAATGAACATAGACTGCAACACCATCGCCATTCCTACCGGAATGATCATTACGAAGTATCTAGTCATCAGTCCTTCAAAAATGTTTCAAAAATCCTGCAGGCTGCTATTATTGCTGCAATTATTCTTCACAATTTCAATGCCCAAATTTGTCAAGTAGAATTTTACACGCGGGTTGAGGTACCCGTCTGCAGATTTTCTCTGCTGTAGCCGCGGGTTCGATTACTGCAAAGGACACGGTGATTTATCTGAGTGCCAGTGCGGTTGAGACAATTTTACTGGTGATGAGAATTTAATGTATTGTACTTGCGAATCCACTGGGATGTTGCACTAAAATATTTCCCTAAATTTCCTTCCGCTTAAGCAGTGCTGTGTGCATCAGAAGGCTGTCCTCTGAGCTTAGGCAATACTTAAAAAAAAAGAATCTTACACAAGTCCACATTCGTCCATTTGGCA